>JAODVM010149851.1:0-14921 GCA_025400095.1 Phenganax marumi | reverse complement strand
TATCTATCTATCTATCTATCTATCTATCTATCTATCTATCTATCTATCTATCTATCTATCTATCTATCTATCTATCATTCATAGAGATCTTGATCTGGTTGTAAAGTAAACTGAGCATACTATAAATGTCATATAAATATAAATATATAAATATAAATATAAATGTCATATATATATTTATATATATAAATATAAATGCCATGTAAATGAGTATAAATGTCTGAAATTGACGAGATAGACAACAGTGAAGTACGGAAGTGCTATACAATATATCCAATCAGCATTTTATTTAAAATTCAATGTACTTCCCAACCACTTCACCCAACTGTGAAAATATGCTAAATCTTTAAGACAGACCAACCACGTTGGATTCGGGATAGAAATTGAAATAAAACTGCGAAACAAATAACATAAAACTCCCTAAATGATCGCTGTAGGATTTGTTATCAAAGCGTTTATTCGCTTCAAAAGAGTCATTTTGGTACATTTCACAGTCTTGAAATCTTTGCTTTTAAGCGCAGGCTGATTTGCAATGATATGAGTACATAACAGACTAGGAAATGTTTTCAATATTTGACCTTGGCAATAGCAACAAAATCTTCATCTCCATGGGTATCATATATGTATTTCTTATTACTCATTGTCCAATCATGTCACAAGTAAAGCACTCCCACGCAGAAATAAAGCACTGTGAGGACAGGCCAATAGCAACACAAAAAATACATATTATTAGCCAATCATAAACGTGAAAAACCGGCGAGATCAAAAACGAAAAGCACCACAAATTTAAGCCAATCAAATGGCTAAATTTGGCTTCAAGTTAGTCACCATTTGCGCGGACAACCGCTTAGTGCTTTCTCACTTTCTAACAAGCTAGGCTCGCAAACTGTGACGAAGAGGTTGAAACCTGGATGGATGTGTCTGGAATAACAGGCAATTGGAACTGCTGTATGAAGTATGTTAAACTAGGCTTTCAAGCTGGCACATTATACTTTAGTCACGTGCTTTATGTGACTAACCCTAGGTCCGCCCCTGACAATTACAGCGATTCACGATCGAATAAATTTATTTGCCCTCTTCGCTCTAGTATTATATACTAAATTACAAATGAAAGAATAATGATTAAGAAATTTTGAAGTTTCCATTCTATAAGCAATGAAGAATCATAAATGTTGTTAAGCAGTCCGTTTCTAGATGCAATAGAATTTATAAATAATAGACCGTTCGCCGTCTTCAAAAAATGCGCTTAAAAACAAATTTTCATTTCACCTGTCTGGGAAGTAAAAAATTTTTACACATCTTACCTTTATTAAATATGGCAAATCCAAATCCGAAAAGTTCCTGCTCTTTCCTGCGGCAGTTTTGTTGAAAATCCATTTGTATTTTCACTCCTTCGAAGCTGTTTCAGAACGCACAGCATTTAGAAAACTCGAGGATATTTACATACCATCACTTACAATGCTGATTGTTTGGGTTTCGTTTCCGGTTTTCATTGCTGGATTGTTCTTTTAGTTGATGACTTTGATAAACTCGATATTGCTATAATTGTAATATATTGTAATTTGGGGCAAGTAATAAAACATGGATCCGACCGGTTATTAAAATATGGAATGGACCCTTTAGCAAAACCTGGACTCGATTAATAAAACATGGGCCGATTAGTATACTATAGATTAAATTACACCGTTTGCTGTTCATTACGAGAAAATATTCATTCATTTGTATCTGTAGTCAATCAATAGCGCGAAAATAAGTCCATTTGCACCAAATGACACTCAATTGAGCAGAACACACATTCTTTTAGGAGTTTTGCACATTGATAGACATTCATTTGCACAGTTAGACCTGGTCACGGAGACCCTCTATCCGCAGCAGATCGTGGACGACTTCGACCAGCCGGCGGACGAGATCGACGACGACGGGCTGGAGATCCTCTACAGCCACCAGGACCGGCACTGGTTCTGGTTCGCCCGCTGGCGCGACCTGGGCCCGGACTTCCGCGCCGACTTCGGCTTCGAGCCGCAGGTCGACACCCAGCGCTCCGCCCTCGTCGTCGGTCGCAATTTCTATCCGGCCGAGGACGCCGACAACTGGTGGACGGGCGGCTTCCTGCAGACCCGGCTGGTACGCAACGACACGCATGGCGGCCAGCGACTGACGGAGGTCGTCGATCTGAACGGCGAGATCCGCGGGCCGATGCAGTCGCTCGTCTGGGGGCAGGTGTCGCGCCGCTCGGAGTTCTTCGACGGCGTCTTCCACGAGGACCTGGACTCGGCCGAGCTGTTCTTCACGATGCAGCCGACGGGCAAGTTCGGCTTCGAGCTCTTCGGTTGGAAGGGCGACACGGTCGACTTCACGAACAACCAGAAGGCCGACCAGCTCCTGCTCGAAGCCGAGACGGAGGCGAAGTTCGGCCGCCACATCAACGTCCAGCTCGACTGGGAGCGTCAGAAGCTCGACGACGAGGACGGCGAGCTGTTCACGGCCGACCTGACCCAGCTGCGCTTCGTCTACAACTTCTCGACCCGTATGTTCGCCCGCGCCATCCTCCAATACCGGGACATCACGCGCAATCCGGACAACTTCACCGTCCCCGTCGACCCCGAAATCGAGCGCCTGTTCACGCAGCTGCTCTTCTCCTACAAGCTCAACCCCCAGACCGTGCTCTTCGTCGGCTACTCCGACAACCGCCTCGGCGAGCGCGACATCTCCCTCACCCAGACCGACCGGACCTTCTTCGTCAAGCTCGGTTACGCCTGGGTCCTGTGACCGGCGGCCGCTCCGGGGGCGGCGCTAACGGATCGGCGCTCGCCGGCGTCCAAGGCGAACGATGCCGGGAGGAGCCGATCGGGACACCCGCCTCAGTGCCCTCGCGTGCGTGCTCGCCTGGGCTATCGGCCTCGTGCTCGCCACCGGCTCGCCGCTCGTAGCGAGTGATCCGTGCCCGGCCCTCGTCGGCTGGGCCACCCTGGAGCGGGCGCGCGTGGAGCGCTCGGCGGAGTCACTGCGTGGCTGGGTCGAGGATCTGTGGTTCGTGGCCGACCAGCTCGAGAGGCTCCACCCCGGTGTCCACGAGACGGTCGATCGACGGGACTTCGAGCGGGTCGCGCGATCGATCGAGTGCGAGATCCCCTACCTCGCCGACGACGAGATCCTGGTCCGCCTGAAGCAGCTCGTGGCGCTCGTGCCGGACAACCACACGAGTTCGACGTCCTTCGATCGCCGGCTCGAGACGACGACGTGGTTCCCGCTGCGCACGGTCGAGCTCGCCGACGGCGTCTTCGTCCTGGCCGCCTCGGCCGAGCACGCCGCCGTCGTCGGCCTGGAGGTCGTGTCCATGGGCGGCCTTCCCATCGAGCGGGTGCTCGCCCGCGTCGCCTCCGTGATCGCCGCCGACAGCGATCTCGGCGTCCTGCGTCGCCGGCCGCTCGAGCTGATGTCGCCGCACGTCCTCCACGGCCTCGGGATCGCGGACTCCCGCGACCGCTTGAGGCTCACGGTGCGGGCGAGGGACCGTCAGGAGCTCACCGTCGAGGTCGCGGCCGTCCCTGGAGAGAAGGACACGACCTGGTACAAGCGCTCCTACGGCGTCCCGACGCCGGATTCCGTCACCCTGTTCGACGGCCTGACCGAGCTGCCGGTCGCGCTCTCCCGGAACGGCGAGATCCACGGCGTGCGCCCCTTCTACTGGCTCGAGTCCCTGCCCGAGGCCGGAGCCCTCTACGCGAGGATCAGTCGGACCCTCGACGCCGAGGGAGAGTCGCTCACCGCTTTCATCGAGCGCCTCTGGTGTCAAGTCGACCGCACGCGCCCGGAGCGCCTGATCCTGGACCTGCGCGAGAACACGGGAGGCAACCACTTCCTGGGCACGCCGCTGGTCCACGGCGTCCTCGAGCGCCCCTGGATCAACCGCCCGGAGTCGCTCTTCGTGCTGATGGGCCGCGGAACCTTCAGCGCCGGCACGGCCCTGGCCGTCCTCCTCGACAAGGAGACCCGCGCCACGACGATCGGCGAGCCGACCCCGCAGCGCCCCAACTTCTACGCCGAGGGCCGCGCCGTCACGGCCCCGAACCACCTCTTCCGTGTCGAGATCTCGCGCCATCGCTGGGTCCACACCTGGCCCTGGGACCGCCGCCCCTACCTGGCGCCCGACATCCCTGTCCGCGAGACCCTCGCCGACCTGGTCTCGGGCCACGACCGCGCCTTCGAGCTGGCACTGAAAAGCGACGGTTTCCTCCCCGTCGACGACCTCCTCGACCGAGTCCTCGCCGAGCAGGGCCCCGCCGCCGCCACGGCCGCCTACCACCGCCACAAGGCGGACTACCCCGATGTCTGGACGACGACCGAGGCCGCCGTCAACCGCCTCGGCTACCGTCTCCTTGCCGAAGACCGCCCCGCCGCCGCCCTTGTGGCTTTCCGCCTCAACGTCGAGTCCTATCCCGACAGCGCCAACGCCTGGGACAGCCTCGGCGAAGCGCTGCTGGAGGAAGGCCAGTCCGACGAGGCCCTCGACTGCTACCAGAAGGCCCTCGCCCTCGACCCGGACAACCCGCGCATCGAGCAGGTCGTCGCGGCGCTGCAAGACGGCTGACGTAACGCGGCGACCGCCCCGCTCCCGAGCGGTGGTCGGCGGCCATCCCTTGCGCGCCGGCGCATGGCTGTGACACCTTCGGAAAGGTTTTCCTCCACAGGAGTGTTACGGTCCTCGAGCGAGATCAGAGGAAAGAGTTGATACGCCCCGCGTCAGCCTGGCTGGTGGTCCTTGCTCTCACACCCTTCGGGTCGAGCGAGGCCGTCGCGGCCAAGGATGTCCGTAGCGAGGAGGCTCGCTGGCGTGCGCATCGCCAGATCGTGGAGGTCGAGCGTCAGTTCGTCCGTTGGGCACACCTGTTGGAAGAGGGGGCTCGACGCGGAGTAGGCGCGGCCGTGGATCCCGGGAGGACGGAGGAGGATTTCCTGAGCCACTTGCGCGCGGTTCGCCTGAGACTCGGCCCTGAGGCGCCCGAGCTCCACGGCAAGATCGATTCGGTCGAGCGACGGATCCTTCACTGGCGTCGCCCGGAGGAGGCGGCGGGTGCGGTTCGAGACGTGAGGCAACCCTTCGGAGACGCCGCCAGCTCGGTTCTCTGGGCGCCGGCGACGGGCCGGACGTGCCTCGAGGCACAGCGGTTGGAAACGGGGGGCGCCGCTTGGAGGGTGGCCTCGGAGCGCGACGATGTCCGATGGTTCCGAGTCGACGCGTTCGAGGCGGGAGGCTACGTCGCTCACACGGGCGGGTCGCTGGCCGATACGAGGCTGACTCTCTTCGCGGCGTGCGGAGGGACACTCCTGTCAGAGAGCGACGACGCCTGGGGACTCCTGTCGTCCGTTCGTTTCCTGGGCGAGAGTGGGACGAGTCGATGGTTGCGGGTCGAGGTAACGAGTGCACGCGCGGGGGATCCGATTCACCTGACGGTTGCCGGAACCGGCACCGGGGGCGTGTCAGGAACTGTCCTGCACGCCTACAGCCTCGAGCCCCTGGAAGGTGTGTTGATCGACGTCTGGGACAGCTTCGGAAACCAGGAAGCCAACCTATGGACCGATAGCGAAGGTGAGTTCCTGGTCGAAGGCCTCGAGGCGGACACATACTTCGTTCGCGCCCGGTCGTCGGCCTACTTCGACCAGATCTGGGACGGCCGTCCTTGCGAGTTCGACTGTGAGCCACTGGTGGGCGACCCGATCATCGTCAATGAGAGCGTCGTCTCGGATGTGGACTTCGAGCTCGAGCCCATACCTCGAGGAGTGCTCAAAGGGAGAGTCCGCGACGAGGCGACCGGGTTGGGGATCGCCGGGGCATTGGTTTATAGAGGGCCCTCGGGCTGGTATCCGGTCTACGAGACGACCGACGCCACGGGACGGTACTCGTTCGGCGACACCTTCGTCGGCGAGTACCACCTCTGGGTGGAAGCCGACGGCTACCGAGACGAGCTCTGGGACGACCTGCCGTGCGAGGGTGGAAACTGCAGTTGGGACCCCACGCCGATTCTCGTAGAAGAGGGCCAGATCAGTGTCGCGGACTTCGACCTGCAACCGGCCGACTCGATCACGGGGAGGCTGACGGAGGTCAACGGGGACGGTATCGACTTCGGACGAATCGAGGCCTACGACGGGATGGGGGGGTACCCCGACTTTGCCCATGCCGACCCCGACGGATACTGGCGGCTCGAACTGTCGACGGGCGAGTACTTCGTGCTCACCGACACCTACTTGCACAGTGACCAGCTCTGGTCAGGCATCCCATGCGAACCCGAATGCGATCCTCTGACCGGGACCCCGATCGTCGTCGGAGACGGCCTGTCCGTGGAAGGAATCGACTTCCAGCTCGACCGACTCGGAACGGTCGAGGGTTGGGTCCTCGACGCAACCGGGGGGCCGCTGTTCACCAAGATGGCGGCCTTCGCGGCGGACGGCTCCCTGGCGGACGACGGCTTCTCCTACGACGGCCGCTACGAGCTGCGCGCACTGATCGCCGGGGACTACTTCGTGGCGGTCGATCGACCGGAGGAGTTCCTGGCCGAGCTCTACGACGACTTCCCCTGTCCGGGCGGCCCCGGAGTCGGCGGTTGCGACCCGACGAGCGGCACGCCGATCCCCTTGGCCGACAACGCGATCGCCCAAGCCGACTTCGTGCTCTCCGTGGCCGGGTCCATCTCCGGGAGGGTCGTCGAGTCCGCGACCGGACTGCCGATCAAGAACGTGAGCGTCGTGCTCCACGACGAGGCCGGTGGCGAGCTCTGGGGCGAGTCCACGAACGCCGCCGGCTACTTCCTGCTCGAAGGAGCGGGTGACGACCAGTACTACTTGGCGACGTCGACCACCCGCTGGGTGAACGAGACCTGGGACGACGTCGTGTGCCCGGACCCGTGCGATCCGACCCAGGGAGCCCTCGTACCTGTCGTTCTCGGCGAAGTGACGGAGGGAGTCGACTTCGACCTGGTTCTACGGGGCGGCCTCACGGGACGGCTGCTCGACGACGACGGCCAGCCGATCGTCGCTGCGGGTGTCCACCTCTGGGACACGGAGAAAGAGCTCATCGACACGGCGGGGACGAACGCCGAAGGCGTCTACCAGCTCGACATCGACGACACGGGCACCTACTTCGTATCCACAGACAACGGCTTCGGCCTGCCCGACGAGCTCTTCGACAACATTCTCTGCCCGGGTGGGCCCGCGATCGACGGCTGGTGCGACCCGACCTCGGGCACGCCGATCGACCTCGTCGCCGAGGACGAAGCGACGCAGGGCATCGACTTCATTCTCGGGAGCACGATCTTCGCCGACGGCTTCGAGTCCGGCGATACCGAGGCCTGGGACAGTGCTGTCGATGACTAGCGGAGCGTGGCGGCTCGGAGGCCTGGGACCTTGTGCGGCGGGGCCGGTGCTCGGCTGGGTCCTTGTGGCGATGGTGGGTACGGCGAGTCCGGGCGCGGAACCGTCGCTTCGGTCCGGGAACGAGGAGATCAGGCTCCATCGGGCGATCTCGACAGCGGAGGCGGCCTTCGTGAGGTGGGCGAGCCGTTGGGAGGAGCTCGCGAGCCGAGAGGGGTCGTCGTCATCGGAGCGCCTCTCGTCGCTCGACACGAGAATCGCTTCGCTGAACGCGATCCGACGAGAGCTCGGCCCGGGGTCGCACCTGCGCGCCAAGGTGGATGCTGTGGAGCGGCGAATCGACAGGTGGCGCCGGGCGGCTCTTCGTTCGGCGCCAGCTCCGGGACGCGCTCGCGACCCCTACGGAGCCCCGCATCCCGTCGCCACGCTCGCCATCACGAGGGGGCGCAGCTGTGTCGACGCCCAACCTCTCCGGCCGGGCAGCGCCGCGTGGCGCGTCACCGACGAGACGGAGGACGTCCGCTGGTTCCGCCTCCAGGCGTCGGCCCCGAGTGGCTACTGGGTTCACACGGGAGGCTCTCTGGCGGACACGTCGGTGGAGCTCTTCGAGGCCTGCGGCGATGCGCCGATCGCTCGCAACGACGACGATTACGGCCTGCTCTCGTCCCTGTCCTTCGACGCGTCGGCCGGTGAGCTCCTGCTCCTGCGGGTCGCGGCAACGGCCTCGCCGGCGCGCGGCGAGGTTCGCTTGACGTTCGAGATGACCGGCACGGGAGGAATCGCGGGCACGGTCGTCGACGAGCTCACCGGCGGCGGACTCGACGGCGTTCAGGTCGAGGTCTTCGACAGCTTCGGCAACTACCGAGGGACTCACTACACCGACCCGCAGGGTCGCTACACCCATGATCGGTTCGAGCCGAACACGTTCTACGTGAGGACCAACCGCGCCGACGCCCACCTCGAGGAACTCTGGGACGATCGGCCGTGCGAGCCGGACTGCGAGCCGCTGTTGGGCGACCCGGTGGTCGTCGATGACGAGATCGTGGACGGCATCGACTTCGCGCTCGTTCGAGCGGGCCGGATCCAGGGGAGAGTTCGCGACGAGGACACCGGTTTGCCGCTGGCGAACTACCGCGTTCGCCTCGGGACCTCGGCCGACTCGACGGCGGCCTTGAGGTACACCGACGAGGCGGGCAAGTACAGCTTCGTGGGTCTGGCCGAAGGCGAGTACTACGTGTACACCGACGACGACTCCCATCTCGACGAGGTCTGGGACGACCTGCCGTGTTGGCAGAACTGCGACCCCCTGACCGGCGACCCGATCGCCGTCGGCCCCAGCGAGCAGGTCGACGGGATCGATTTCGACCTGGATCCGGGGGAACGAATCTCGGGGAGGCTCACGGGGCCCGCGGGCGAAGCCGTCTCCGGCGGCGTCAGGGTCTACTCGCAGACCGCCTTTCTCGGCACGAGCGACACAGGGCTCGGGGGTAACTGGTACGCGAGCGTCCCGGGCGCGGGCCTCTACTACGCGGTGACGGACACGGACTACTTCGACGAGGCCTGGGACGACCGGCCGTGTGAGGTCTCTTGCTCCCCGCTGGGTGGAGACCCGATCGTCGTCGTTGCAGGAGTCGAGACCGAGGGCATCGACTTCCAGCTGGACCGTCTGGGATCGATCTCCGGCTTCGTGAGCGATGAGTCGGGACAGATACCACTCCGGCGCTGGGTTCGTGTCTACGACTCGACGGGATCCTCCGTCGGTTTCGCGACCTCCGATGAGGGCTCCTACACCGTCGAGGACTTGCTGCCGGGTCTCTATTTCGTGGTGACGTTGGACTTCACATCCGACATCTATCTCGACGAGCTCTACGACGGCATCCCCTGTCCCGGCGGCGGCGCGGTGGGGTGTGACGCGACCAAGGGAACGCCGATTCTCGCCAGCCTCAACACCACGGTCTCGGGCATCGACTTCACCCTTCCGGTGGCGGGGCAGGTCATTGGAGCCGTGGTCGACTCGGGGACCGGCGAGCCCATCGAAGACGTTTGGGTGGAGGTGTACGACGGCACCGCCAACCAAGTGGGCTTCGACAAGACGGACGAAGACGGCAAGTACCATGTCACCGGCTTGTTGGCTGGCGACTACCGCCTTTCGACCGAGACGTTCGGGAAGTGGGCCGACGAAGTCTGGGACGACATCCCGTGCGACGGCGAGTGCGATCCGAGCCAGGGCACGCCGGTGCCGGTGAGCATGGGCGTGGCGACGGAGGACATCGACTTCGAGCTGGATCTGCTCGGCGGGCTCGCCGGCCGGGTGGTCGATGAAGACGGGGACCCGGTGCCGGGGGCGGCTCTCGATCTCTGGGACGAAGAAGGCGACTGGGTCGCCGCCGCCGGGTCCGACGTGAACGGCAGATACCAGATAGACGTCGGTGCCTCGGGCTCGTACTTCGTTTCGACCGACAACGGCTGGGGGCTGCCCGACGAGATCTTCGACGACGTTGCGTGTCCGCACGGCCCGGCGAGCGACGGAAGCTGTGATCCCACGGAAGGGACGCCGATCCTCGTCGAGGCCGATGAGCCGGTCGTGACGGGCATCGACTTCGAGTTGGGCGCCACGATCTTCAGCGACGGCTTCGAATCGGGCGACACGGGGGCGTGGGACATTGCGGTCGAGTAACTCCCTCGCCTCCGCGCTCGTCCTCCTGGCCCTCGTCGTAGCCGCACCGGCGGTCCCGGGCGAACAGTTGGAGGGCACGACCTCGGAGCTTCTCCACCGAGCCATCACTCGCACCGAGCGTGACTTCGTCCGCTGGGCCGGGCTGCTCGAAGAAGGTGCCAGGCGAGGCATCCCCGTCGCCGTGCCGCCGGATCGCCGTGCTGAGGACTTCCTGGAGACTCTGGCTTCGATCCGCCGGGAGCTCGGGCCGGAGGACGGCTCGCTGGCGGCGAAGGTCCGGCACGTCGAACGCCGGATCGAGCGCTGGCGCCAGCCGATCGAGGGGCCGGCCGGGCGGCGCTCTGTGCTGGACCCATTCCCGGCGCCCGACCCGGCGAAGCGGTCGGTGTTGCTCACGGCCGACGAGTGCGGAGGCGCGCAGGAGGTGCCGAGCGTAAGAGGCGGTTGGCGCACGTCGGGTTCGAACCGCGAGACGAGATGGTTGCGGTTGGTAGCGCCCAGAACAGGGGGTTACCGCGTCCATACCGGGGGCTCACAGACGGACACGGTGCTCTCGGTGTTCAAACAGTGTGAGGGAGACCGGATCGCCACGAACGACGACGATTGGGGGCTCCTGTCCGACGCGACCGTGTGGATGGAGCAGGGGCAGACTGTCCTGGTGCAGGTCACTGCGCTCGGCGGTCGGCCCAGAGTGCCCGTGTCCGTCACGGCCGACTTCGTCGGGTCCGGCTCCATCGCCGGGCGTGTAACCGCTGCTGCATCCGGGCTGCCGGTCGTAGGCACGCGTGTTTCCTTCTACGGGCCGTCAGGTGGGTTCATGGGATCCGACTTCACGGACTCGGACGGCATGTTTCTGGAGTTTCTTCCGCCGGGCAACTACTTCGCCGCGACGAGCGAGACAGAAGACCTCGTTGACGAGGTTTGGGACGACATCACGTGCGAGCTCTCGTGCGATCCAACTGTGGGCACGCCGATCGCAGTCGCTTCCGGCCCAGTCGAGGGAATCGACCTCGCGCTTTCAGCGGGAGGGACCATCAGCGGACGCCTTCGCGACGCCCTAACCGGTGAAGCGCTCGCCGGCCAACGCGTAGAACTGTTCATCACCGGAAACCAACAGGTTGGCTCGGTGAGCGCAGACGGCGCTGGTCGCTACGAGTTTCGGGGGCTAGCCGAGGCTACGTACTTCGTCGCCACGGACGTCTTCTCCGACTATCGAGACGAGATCTGGGACGACATTCCCTGCGACTTCGGGTGTGACGCCGACTCAGGGGATCCGATCGTCTTGACCGGTGGTGCCTCAGTGGAAGGTGTGGACTTCGAGTTGCTGCCTCTCGAAACGATGTCGGGTCTGCTTCGGGACGAGGTCACGAAAGAGCCGATTCAGGGCCTGGTGCGGATCTACGCCCAAGACGGGAACTTCGTAAGCTCAGTGCTGTCGAACGCACAAGGGACTTGGGAGAGCTCCGGCCTCCTGCCCGGGAACTATCGAGCCGCGACGGATCTCTTCTCGGGATACCGCAACGAGGTTTGGAACGACGTAGAGTGCGGGAACTTCTGTGACCCGCTGGCCGGAGATCTGATACCAGTCGCTCCAGGTCGACCGGCGAGCGGAATCGATTTCCACCTGCGGCCGCTCGGCTCCCTTGGGGGCAGGGTCACGGACGCCACGACAGCGCATGCGTTGCGATCCCACCGGGTCGAGGTTTGGACCGAGGACGGTTTCTTCGTCGACAGTGACCGGACAGACTCAGCAGGCGTGTATGAGGTTGCGGACCTTGGCCCAGGCACCTACCACGCGGTAACCAACGAGCAGGACACGTACATTGACGAGCTCTACGACGACCTAGCTTGCGGTGGAGGGCCGCCAACCGGCTGTGATCCGACCTCGGGCACGCCGCTGAGGATCAATGAGAACGCGGTTCTCGATGTCGATTTCCAGCTGGCGTTGGGCGGGGCGATTGCTGGCGAGATTCGAGAGGAGTGGACGGGCGATCTCATCCTGGGCGGGTTGGTGTCCGTTTGGGACAGTAGGGGAGTGCTGTGGAGCACGGACGATGTCGACGAACCCTTCCGCTTTGAGGGCCTTCCGACCGGAAGCTACACCGTCACAGTCAAGGTTGACACGCACCTGGGCGAGCTTTGGGACGACATGCCCTGCGAGCCCTCGTGTGATCCGACGCAAGGCGACCCGATCCAGGTTGTAGCGGGCGGTATGACCAGGGGTATCGACTTTGACCTGACCCTTATTGGCGGGGTGGCGGGGACGGTCGTCGACGAGGGCGCCACACCCATCGCGGGTGTGGGAGTCGATATCTGGGACGCTGGAGGCTCCCTCCGGGGCTCGACAGCTACGAACACCGAGGGCCGCTATCAATACCGTCTGACGACTTCCGGTATCTACTTTGTCTCGACCGACAACGGCTTCGGCCTACCCGATGAGCTCTTCGACGACATCCTCTGCGCCGGTGGCCCGGCGATCGGCGGCGGCTGTGATCCCACGACGGGGACGCCGATCCCGGTCGTCGCGGCCGATCCCGTCCTGACCGGCATCGACTTCGAGCTCGGCCCGACGATCTTCACCGACGGCTTCGAGTCCGGTGACACGAGCGCCTGGGACTCCTCGGCCGGCGAGTGAGGGCCGGCTAGCAGCCGCGGCATCCCGCGCGGAAGCGGTGCACGAGGGGGCGGGCTTCGAGGCGGAGCTCGCGGATTTCGCGGCGGACTTCGCGGGCCTGGCGGATGAGCTCGCGGCGTTCCTGGCCGGGGGGCAGGGCGTGGATCTGTTGGCGCAGGTCGCGCAGATCGCGGCGGTGCCGGCGGATCTCCTGGCGCAGGTCCTTCAACTCGGTGCGCAGGTCGCGACAGACGCCGGCCGGCAGGCAGTGGCTCTCCGTCTCCTGTGCGGGAGCGGGGCTCGGGGCGGCGAGGAGCCAGGCGGCGCTCGCGACGGCGGGGATGAGTCGGACGAAGATCTGGCGAGTCATTCGGGCCTCCTTGTCCTGCCAGATGCGGCTCGTGGGGTGGCGGTTACGAACGGGTTGGGTCCGTGAGCCGAAGGAAACTCGAAGATCACCGTCACGACCCGCCGCCGGAAGGCTCCTAGAGTGCCGCTCCGGAGGTGAGTGAATGAGTCCCCGAGCCGTACTGCTGTCTTCCATGGTCCTGGCGTCACCCGCCCCAGGCGAGCCGCCGCCGGGCCGGGCGACGATCGTCTACGACGCCTTCGGGTCGCGGCCCGGCCTGCGGCGGGACTGGGGGTTTGCCGTCTGGATCGAGAGCGGGGGGCGCTCGATCCTCTTCGACGCCGGCAACGATCCCGCGGTCTTCGCCCACAATCTCGAGCGCCTGGGCCTCGATCCGGCGACTCTCGACTTCGCCGTCGTCTCGCACCGCCACCTGGACCACGCCGCCGGTCTCGGACACGTCCTCGCCGTGCGGCCGGAGCTGCCCGTCTACGCGCCGCAGGAGGCGTTCGGCCCCTTCGGCAGCTCGTTGCCGGCGTCCTTCTACGACCGCGAGGAGAGCCTGCCGGAAGAGCTGCGCATCCTCGGCGGAAAGCCGCCGGCACGCTTGAGCTTCGGCAGCGCCTGGCCCGGAGCGCCCTTCGAGCTCGTCGACCGCACGACCCGAATCGCGCCGGGGGTGCATCTCGTGTCGCTGGTCTCCGACGCTCCCGGCAGCGAGGGGCTGCGAGAGCTCTCGCTCGTCCTCGAGACGGACGAGGGCCTGGTCGTCGTCGTCGGCTGTTCGCATCCCGGAGTGGACCGGATCGTCGAGGCGGCGCGAACGATCGACCCGCGCGTCCATCTGGTCCTCGGAGGCTTCCATTTGCCGGCCGCCCCGGAAGCGGAGATCGCCCGGGTGTCCCGGTCCCTGGCCGCCCTGGACGTGCGGCGGGTCGCGCCGGGCCACTGCACGGGCGAGCCGGCGCAGGCCCTGCTGCGCCGGGAGTGGGGCGAGCGCTGGGTCTTCGCCGGTCTCGGCGAGCGTCTCGAGCTGCCCGCCGCGACGGTCTGCGCCGAGCGTGCCGTCGCCGGGCGCTAGCGCACGTAGTAGCCGGCCACCCGCCAGACGCCGTCCTCGAGGGCCGGCGTGACCGTCTCGTGGGCCGTGGCTTTGTTGTCGAAGCTCGTCGTGAAGACGATCACGACGTAGTCGCCGTCGGGGGCGCCGGGGAGCTCGGTGGCGTAGGTGGTGGATCCGACCTCACGGCTGACGACGCCACCCAGGGGACGGCGAGCGGCGCCGGCCTGCTGCTCCCACTGCTCGGCCGTGACGGCGGCCTTGAGGAGCGCCGAAGCCTCCTCCCAGCTCGTGGCATAGTCAGCCTCGTCGACGAGGGCCAGCCACTCCTCGGCGGCGGCGACGGCGGCCGCCTCCCGGTCGTCTTCGTCGCCGAAGGCGAGGACGACCACGCCGACGATCAGGGCCAGGGTGAGGACGGAGACGAAGACGGTTCTGAGGCTCGACACGGGCGTTCTCCTTTGCGCGACATTCGGTGGTGGGGTCGCGGCATCCTACGGCCGCGGGTGGGGGTGCATTCCCTCCGGCCGGCGGGCGGGGCTCCGGTATCGTTCGCCCATGGACCGATCCCTCTTCGCCGCCCTCCGTCCGCTGTCCGCCGTACTTCTGCTCGCACCCTTCGCCGGCTGCGCGCCGCCCGTGGAGGAGCCGTCCGCTCGGGAGGAGGCGCCCGCGGAGGGGGCGCTCGCGCCGGCCGGCGACCCCCACTCCTACGCCAGGCCGGACGAGCGGCGGGTCGCGCATCTCGTTCTGGATCTGGGCGTCGACTTCGAGCTCTACGATGCCACCCAGCGGCTGACAGCACCGTCGACTACGACGTCCTGATCCCGAACAACGTCGCGCTGGCGTCGGA
>JAODVM010149629.1:0-14924 GCA_025400095.1 Phenganax marumi | reverse complement strand
TTGGGACAATGATGATGATTTGTGGTAGTACCTGTTCGATTGAAAGAGCTGAGCTTAACATTTTTATTAATGCATAAGAACGTTTGTAAGAGCATTCTAAATAGAGTTATTCTAGCTTTTGTAAGAGCAGAATGCTATAAACATTCTCAAAGCATCAGATGTTTTTTTTATTAATTTCAAAGTGTTCTACAGTTGATTTAGGTTAAAAAGAACCGTAAAATTGGCTCGAAAACCTCGTAAATTGCACAGCAGAATTAGGAAACGTCATTTAATACCGGTGTAAAACTGCTGAATCTGCGATATATGTCGTATATTACACCAAGTATTCAGCGATTTGCTGATCAAAATGGCGTCGATCGATTGCGAAATATGTAAATTCATTGAATTTTCGAAGAAGAAATACTCGAAAACTGCGGGTTTGTGAAGGTGCCAACAAGTGAATTTGGACTTTCTATGATTTATCCTAATTTTCTATGGTGTTTTAAAGTAGTGCCCGAATGATGGCAACGAAAATCGTTTTCTAAGCGACTTTTCGTGCCAGAGAATACGGCCTATTACTTGCGGATTCACTTGACCTTTTGCAAGACGACTGGTGGCAAATTAGGCGCCAGCTAGCCTGCTCGCAGACCGAAATTTCTAAAAGGAGAAACAACGGTCTGCTAAACTGCGAGCGTAATCATGTTCCATGAACATGAAGAAATTTATATTGAATGAAAATGCAACATGTTTAAGACAGGGTTCGAATTAACCCTTAAACTACGACCCAAAAATGTTACGTCATCTACTTTTGCCGTTTTTTTGCGGGTGTGCAGGTGGACAAGGTCTCAAGAGTGGCAGCGTGGCAGCCCTGGCTAGAAGATAATTATGAAAAATACCAAAAATTTTTAGACGTATTCGCGATTATGGGCTTCGCAAGGAATTCGTTGGCAAGGTATATGAATTATAGAATTTACTATATTAGGTGATTTACATAAGTTACTATGCAAAGTTACTATGTTTGAAATATTGAGGTATTTTTATATAGAAAATTGTGTCGAAATATTGTTACATTTTGTGAGTTTTTTGTGGCAGTAGTAAGTCTCTCAAATGTAATTTGAGATGAAACTTGTGGCCATTTGACTTTAAATATTTAATGACTTTGCTGTCACATTAATTAGCTCAGTTGTTCAGTAAATGTCCTTTTAATTTCTTGTCTAGGTACATGAATCCACCTGCGAAGAAGAATGAGGCATATTGTCCTACTCATTATGAGCAAATCGCAAACTGTATCACTCATGGAGTAAGCATGATAGCTAAAATTCTCTAGACTGAGTAAAAGTTTCTGGCATTAAACTTTGAGCAATGCATCCTACCTACCTATCTCAGTCTGTTACAGTCTAGATGATTTTACTCAATTTTTTTCATGTTTTTAGGCATTCATATTGCCTGCAATGGCAGGTGTAGTTCTGTTGTCTCATCTGTCTAGAACAAGCCTTCATAATTTTGTTGCCTTGCTCTATGGCATCGGAATGGTGTCTCTTTTCACAGTGTCGTCGATGTTTCATGCTGTATGTCTGTCAAGTAAATTCTGGTGCGTAATTGATACATTATTAGAGAGCTAAAGAATATTCAAGGTCACCCCTTGATATATTTTTGGAAAGGGAGTGTGTAAAAATTCTAAGAGTCACCCCTGAGTTCTTGATGAGCAGGGAGTAGTTTCATGTATTAGGTTCTCATCATAATATTTTTCTAACCTAGCAAACTGCGTTGGTTTCTGCATATGGGAGATAGATTCATTATTTATGGTTTTATTGCAGCTTCTTATATGCCATGGTAGGTGATAACTATAAATTTCAAAAGAAATGTATTGTAGTCTTCTGGAGACGATATTATGGTAGAGCGACCGAATCAGCTCTTTTCATCTCAATACGTCAATTTGATTGTAGTTTGTATTACAGTTTTTTGGTGGTTTGCTCTGTCTAGCACCAGACAATTTTACTTGTCATGGTAAGACTCTGTCCACTTAATAAGTTTTAGTCCAATGGGAATGAGAGTTGGTGAGAATTGGTAGTTATATAACTTTGGCTGAAGTTGTTTTCAATGGTTTACCAAGATTATTAAGTATTTTATTTAAAATACTATTATTCATGTTCAAACTATAAAACCTTCTTGTTGTTCTTGAAATATCTTCTATTCTTGACGGACCAGTCTTGCTAGCTCTCACCCTCATTTGTCCGAGGCTTTGATTTTATGTATATAGGTTATTACTGCAAGATGTTGGCCATATTGGAGAAACTGTAATATGGCTTCTGTGGTCAGCAGTTGTGCTTGGAACTATCTACACTTTTGTGTTTTATGAGAAGTATGTTCTGGTGTTAATTTTGTGGTTGCAAATGTTGTGTTTTTTAAATAAAATGAAAAGGCTGAGGTTTGAAAGGAATTTGTAATTAGTGTATTATTTTAGGTACAAGATGGTTGAGACTATACTGTATCTTGTTGTTGGTATCTGTCCTTCATTTTCTCTGCTTTTTGCTGTAAGTATGATACCTCCCACATTAGAGCCCGATTACTAGGAAGCAAAGTGCATTGCCACTTATTTGGCCAATATATATTTCTCTCTTTTAGCGAGAGGCAAAAGCAGGAAAAGAGTTGATGTTGGGTGGGGCAATTCTTGTCTTGGGTGTTCCAATATTTAAATGTGATGGGAGAATACCTTTTGCACATGCAATATGGCATCTGTTTGTGGTCTGTGGGACTGCATGTCATTTTTATGCTGTTGTGACATACTTGTACACGTAGCCAATACTGTGAGGTGACCCTTAAAGCTGCACAAGGCTGGACCACTGGAATATCTCCTGTATTACCTTAAAATAATATGATGTACACTAGCTGCGCAGTCCAGCTTATATATAGGCTTATAGCTCAGTGGAAAGAAGTCGAGTTTTTGTTAGGATGGTTTCAAGATTCCTTGTCTTGGATTAGCCTTCATATATTTGTTATTAATAACTGAGTATCTGAAACAAAAGATCCAAGGCGAAGCCCAAGGTTTAATGATCAAAAGCTAATTGAAATGGTTCATATGACACTGAAGTGTAAAACAGTTTTCCAGTCCATTTTCTCTGTCAATATTCTCTGGTTTCACTCTGAATGAGGCGTTCTAAATCCGACAGTAATCGCATTAAGAATGGAAACGAAAGATAAATTGATTATTTGGCTTAGTTACAGGATCAAGTTATTAGCATTCCAGAATGTGGTCATTTGAGGTGTAGGACACAATTTTTAAGTTCAATTTAAATCATTTTAGTGTTCTTATCCTTTACAATTCATGTACCTTTATTTATTAGCAAGTACTGTACATATCCTATTATAACTTGAAATGACTTATAACAGTGGCTTGGTGTATTGGTTATAAAACTACCAATGAATGCAGATAATGAATGCAGATAACTTTTAAAATGTTGGAGAACTTAGGTGACGGGAGGTCTCCCGCTTTTTACTACACCAGTCGTGCATCAAGACATGAAGTGATACTGTTGGTCGAAATTGTATTTCCTGCGCGCAAAACAAAGCTCTTTTTCCGAAACGTGTTTCTATTTTGGGAGATAATACTTGCATCAAAAAAACAGGAAAACTTTTTTAACTGTTTAGCCTTTTTTCCGTATTTTTCTAATAAAGTTTTGAGCCAGTGGAAAAAATTTTGTGACTAAAAATCGAGCTCATTAATATTTAAAATTTCCGCAAATAAAGTTACGCATGCCTAGAAATCAAGCTCATTTAAATTCAAAATTGCCACAAATGGATCTACGCATGCGTTTAATGAATTCATAAAATTCACACTTGCCCCAAATGCAACGACGCATGCGTTGAGTATTATAATCCAGACGCTTTATTTCAAAGTATAAGAATGTGATAAACAATTATCCTTTTTTCATCGCCAACGTCAAACTAGGCGTTTTATCTAGCAGAAATGCTTGAATGTGGATCAACTACCACCGGGAACATTACGAGAAACTGCGATCTAGGCAACGAGGGGATCAGGGGAAGATGTTAGTTGTTGACAATACGTGAATGCTGAGCATTGATACTTTGTATGAAAGTTTGATCTTTTGTTTCTGCGTCTTCTTTGTTTGAATCTTTTTGAGTGAAATGGCCGAGAGGTCGTCCTCGTTAGCTTGTAAGAAGTTCTCAGCGAATGTATTTGATAAAAATAAATGTCAGAATTGTTTTAAACCGAAAGACACTCACACGGATGCCAGCAGTCCTACTTCGCCATGCCGACCAACAAGTTTAGAGGTATTTGACCGACTTTTAACTCTCAGATATTTGACATTTCGCATGTTCGCAGCTTAGATAAAGCAAATTAATTGTTGATTCTACCCCTTGTGCGTTTAGGTCGGAGCTAAACTATCAAAAACTACAGTAAAATCGGGCAGCCTACATATAGCTACCCAAGTGGCAACACTTCCGAAAATTCAAGTGCAAGTAAGCGAAATGTTGTGTGTTTTATATTTACAAAATGTCTGTCAAAGTCTAGTTGTAACATAAATATTCCTTTTGTGTAGAGATGGGATAAAGTCTGGTTCATGTTGTACTCTTCAGGTGTTTTGGAATGGTTTAGCAACGAATTTACCAAGGTTTGAAGTCCTTAAATAATTTTTTTTGCAAGAATACAACGTATTGATTGTTCTCTGTTAAACTTATATGAAGAATGGTATTAAGGAAGGGTGTTCTGTATTACGGCAAATGATAAATGATAACTTTTATAAAGCGAATTTAGAAAATATTTAAATGTGCACCGTGGGAAATTGTGGTTATAAATATAGTTGTTGTTGTCTGCTATCTTACTGTGCGATGATTGTTCGTGGTGAGGTTTGCAACGGTCATGCAGAGATAACCTCAATTTAGTTGTAGTTGTGATTTCATGGTGAAAAACGTCTGTGGAGTATTATTGGAGGTTTATAGACTACAGAAGGAATGCAGTGTTGTTTGATATAAATAAATAACTGATATATGGGTCAAAGTGCTGGAAGATGAAGGTTTATGGGTATATTGATATAGTCCTTTGAAAATGTTTCCTACAGCTTTGGCCACCCACTATTGTCACCTTAAATTTGCTATAATGGGGGTCATTTGCTCCATTAAAAGATATCAGGGGCTTTCCTTGACAAGTAGCATTGTCTGGTATTAGTCATGGATTTGAATAAAAATATATTACCCACAGATTGTGATACATAGTTTAGTGAACCATTAGGCTGCAAGAATCTCACCCTGCCACATAACATCACAGAGTATTTAGAGAGCATCATCAAGAAAGAAATGTCGTGTTTTTAGATATCATTAGGGAGCATAAGTCTAGATGATTGTGTTGGTCTAACAAGCGCTGAAGTTGACACTAACGAGCCATTCTCGATCGGCATAAAAACTTCATCAAAGACTCATTTCCTGAGGGCTGAGAATCGACTGGAAATGGATAACTGGTGTCGTGTTTTGAAACCATTCGTCATTGCTTCTCCTGGGTATAGATTTAACAAGATGTCACCCACTACACGAATGGTTGGTTCCCATGACACCACAATCAGTTCCATGACAAGTAAGCACATTAGCCATTGATTGGCAAGATTCTCTTGCTAGTAAAATTATCTGGTATTGGGCAGAGCAAAATAACAGACTAGCCAGTTCTGAGCTACATTTTGCGAACTATAAGTAGTCAAGTCCCCAGGTGCATGGTAGAAAATAAGCACCCCTACTAAAATGGTTTTGACTTTAAACTTTTACCTCATGAAAAAACGTAATCTTAAATTCATCTAATTGTCGTCAAAGTTTGTCAAATCAACCCCTTGGTCAGATACACTCTCAGGACTTTAGATCAAAGAGTCTTTTTTGTGTGAAAGCGTGTTTGTTCTTTCAAAAATATCTTTACTAGCTACAGTGCTTATAGTTGCAAAGTGTGAAAATATTGAGATGTTTTGTGCTGAAAATAAGTGTGTCTTGTATGATATATGCATTTATGATCACAATACTTTTTTGTTGGCATTTTCTTGATAAAATGAAGGCAAAATTGTGTGAAAAATGAGAAGACACTGCTGTGTTAGAGTTTGGAAATTTATGCAAATTGGCTTTGTATTTTCTTGAAGATTTGGCTCCTGAAACGAAGTCAAGTGTATCTCGAACGGCATCAGCACCTTGGCTTGTATCTGCAGGTGAAAGGAATGGTTCGGATGCAAATGCAACCAATGGGACAAAGAAGAGATGGTCTGCCAATGAAGATCTGTTAGTTAAGGTGAGAGTTTTAGTTTAGAACAACAAGGTTTCAGATAGAAATGACATTCCTTTGTCATGCTAAGTGCAGGTTGTTGAAGTATACCAAACTGCAGGTATTGGTATACCAAATATACATGCTTCTAAACTATTTTTTGATTCATTTGTAGGAGGAAGAGTCGGATGAGACCACAAAAAGTTATTCAAAAAGTGCTCAGGATATTAAAAAGTCAAATCAGAAACAAGTTGAAACTGACCCAGCCCATCAACCACACTTCAGTGATATAAACACTGCATCTGGAGCTGAAACTATAGATCAAAAAGGCAATGAGAAAACGTTAGCGTTGACACTGGAAAGCGAACTTATTGAAGCGACAAGAATTGCTAAGCGTAGCCAAGGAAAAGCTGAGATGTATTCAAAGAATTTAGCAGAGGCTAAACAACAATTGGAAAAAGCCAACAATGTTATTAGTATTCAAAAAGTCAACATAGAGGCGCTAACCGGTGAGGTAGAAAGCCTTAAACTACGTTTGAAATACAGCGATGAGGTTGTCGATAAACGTTTAAAAGAACTTGATAATGTCTACCCAACGTGTAATGGTTCCACGTCTCGTGATAGCATCGAATCCGGCTTCATTAAATTGCAATCCAAATTACAAGAGAATGAAAAGGCGTTAATTCGGCGAACACGCGAGCTCGAAAAAGCGAATGAAAGTCGAAAGAAAGTCGCGAAACACACGAGGGCACTGCTACTGGAACTCGAGGAAAAGTTGACGGAAAATAATCGCCGTATAAATGATTTGGAGGAACAATTAATGAATAGGACTTTGGATTTGCAATACGAGAAAGAAGAGAGGCTTAGAATTGAACGAGAGAAAGGACAACTTGTGAAAGATTTGAGTAACTCAAATTCACAGTCGAAACAACGAGAAATAACAAAACGCAGCGCGGAGTTACTACAACAAGCTAAAGAAGACCATAGATTGTCGAAAAATGAACAAAAATCACAGCTGGAGATTGAGAGTTTGAGCAAGCAACTCGAAGGAAAGACTCTTGAGATTGAAAAATTACAAGAGAGGCTGGGTTGCGTCGATGAAAAAGACGGGAAAGTACGAAAACTCGAAACGGAGTTTAAGAAATCGCATGAGCTAGTGGACGCTTTGAAGAATGAGTTAAAACTGGTGAAGCAGAGCTTTAGTAAAGAGCAAGTGAAGTGTTGTCACTTGAAAAATAATGTTGAGGAGATTTCTGTACAGGTATGAGTGCAGTGAAATTGTATAGTGTCATGTTGTTGTGGTTCGTATTCGAGTGAATGAATGTGTGTGTAAGTTTCCCTGAGTGATAGCCACACCATGATAAGTAAAGCATAAAGAAAGGTCTTTGATTTTTTCTAGGTGCAAGAGAAAGAACGGGAGTTAGAAGAAATGCGAAAGCAAAATACTGAGCTAGAATCTCAGATTGAACAAACTCGTAAAGACCGCGAAGAGCAAGTGTTACTCCTACGTGATGAGAACGAGATTACAAGAGCACGACTACATGAAGTACTCGGGGAATTAGACGCTTTACACGCTGACACTAGAAATCCTGATAAATTTGACGAATTATTACGTCAATTTGAAGACCTGAAATTGAAGTCGCAGAGAAGCGAAAATGATTTGAACGAATTACGCGATTTGCAAACGGAGACGAATCGAGATTGTAGCAAGGAGAAAAACAAACGATTGAAACTTGAGAAAGATGTAGAGGAAAGGAATACAGAACTACGAAATGCTCAAGAACAAGTCGAGAAGCTCAAGGAGTTGTTAAAAACTACGCAAAAGTCGGTTACAAGCGAGATTGAGCGGGTTGGTCAGTTTCAAGAACAATGTAAACATGCCGAAGAGGAAAATGAACAGCTCGTTGCTAGTAATGCGATAGAGTTAGATAAATTGCAAAAGAAAATGGAATTTTATCAAAATGAAATGGATTTGATAAAAGAAAAGTGTTGTGAAAGGGATAATGAGGTGTTGGATTTGAAAAACGAATTGGAAAAACGAATGAAGGTCGAAAAAGAAGTTTTGAGTCAAATTGAGATGGCAGAAGTGAGTTTGAGTGATATTGATTTTAGCTCGTCAACTATTGATTGCGAACGCGATAAAACAGGCTTGGCAGATGCCATGGAATACTTGAGTCAGAAGATGGAATATTTGAAGAGTCTATATAAGGCGGAGAAAACAAAGTTGGTCAGTTTAGAACAAAGTGTACAAACGACAGAGATTTCCACTAGGAGGTGTAGCATTTGTGAGAAACGAAAAAGTGATCATTCTAATCTTGTTCGAGAGCTGGAAGAAACACGAGCGAGTCATCAAAAGGAAATGGACATTTTGCAAGAGTCGTTGAAAAACGAAGCGCAGACGTTAAAAACGCAAGCGGAGGAGACGAAGTTGAAGTTAACATCGAAAGTAATCTTACTGCAATCTGATATTAGTGAGCTCAAAGCTAAACACGAACGAGAGTTGAACCAAATTCACGAACAGCATAAAGTTGAGGTATAGTATAAAAGTATACTGCTTGACAAGTTTTCCTTGACAAGTTTCTCGACGAGTTCACTTGCTCGTGTGTACGACGACTAATGTTTAACTATATCAATTTATAGGTGAATTCGTGGCGTGAAAAACACGAGCAAGAGTTGACTCAAGCCAAAGAATCATTGCAAGAAAAACAGCGTGAACTAGACCAA
This sequence comes from Phenganax marumi, assembly GCA_025400095.1. Lineage (NCBI taxonomy): Eukaryota > Metazoa > Cnidaria > Anthozoa > Malacalcyonacea > Clavulariidae > Phenganax > Phenganax marumi. The sequence continues at coordinate 5,968 of JAODVM010149629.1, read as the reverse complement.
CTAAAAGTGCTGCATCACCAAGATTTGAAAGTTTGGCGTGAAAAATGCGACGCTTTGAGTGACTCTGGGAGTGAAGAGCTCAGAAGTCTCCGTGATAAGATCGAAAATCTCGAATCACAGCTCTTAAGTGAACGTGAAAGGTATGCTAGCTCATTGAATACTCTTGAAATCAGTAAATGGACCAGTTATTTCTTGGCAAGTCGTCTTGAAGAACTAACATGGCCAGCTGTGGAGCAAGTGAATTCGTCAAGACACTTGTCAGGGAATACTTGGTGCGTGACGTTTTAGGCCCACACTCTACCTTTCTTTACCCCACCGCCCAAAACATCTCCACACACTTTTCCCCCCGTTCTTAGCCGCAAACTACCAACACCATGAAGTGTTGCTTAAACGTTTAAACTGTAACAGTTCGAGGTCGGAGTGTGGCAAAGGCTCGGCTCATTGCTGTTTATATTGCAATGTCGATCCCCCGGTGGTTTCTAAGGCCGTTACGCTGTGATTCCTGCTGGGCTCGTGATGGTATTAGGGAAGCGAGAGCAATGATTCATTGCTATTCATACTTGCGGAGCTTTCAGTTTATATGCGATGCTTATTGTATGAAAATTGAGTGTGCGCTAGCTCTATCAATTGCCCTGAGTTCGATATCATGGTTTGCCATGTACACTCTCCTTGACATACGTGTCAAATATGCCAAAATTTGGGTATGTACATATTAAAGATCTAATATATTGGCAATATTCAAGTGTTATTAATACGTGTCTGCCACATCGATCATTGTTTATGTCTGTGCAATAGTCTGAAGCGAATGTGCTAAATCTTGTACGATTTTCACGCTTTCCACACAGCTCTGCACTATTTGAATGTATCTTGAGCCACCAGTGTGGTTTTCTGTCGAAGTTTGACCATTGAAACTTGTCGACTGTTAAACAGATCTGGGCCTACGTATAAGAATTGCAATTAATTTGATTGAAACCTTAGACCGCAGTTGCTCAACATACATGAAATAAAGTATATGTGTCATACGAGCTTATCTGCAGCGTCAAACTTGCACGCCACAACGCACAAGCGAACTTTAAAGAGTTTAGTGGAACTATATTCAACAACTATCAACGTTCAGAGCTCAAACTAGTTTCTCTCTTCTTGTCATTTCAACAGTGCTGTCCTTTTCTCATAGTAAGTGTTTATATGACATAAGTGTGTTTACATTTTAGCGACTTCTGCAACGCAAAAAATGCTATTTTAACTGTATATTTAATGTATCCTTGTTATGGTTCTTTACTGAAGCTCATATCTTATTATCCGTTTTGTACTTTTGCCAAATCTCTTGCTAAGATGCGGCATCCCCCTGTTGGGTTTTGGAAATTAGTTTATTTTCCGCAATGATTGGGACATACTAAGAGGTCATTTGCAAGAAATCGCTTTTAATAGCTTGGAGTTTAGGATTAAGCAGTACGTTGGGAGCCTTTGGGATTCATGCGAATAAGTTGGGCAAAATTTTCGAACACGGTAGGCAAACCTCTGCTTTTGATAGCAAATTTGACAGAGTATATTGCTGCTTACGATGTCGGTGATGTAGAAGGTTTTTTTTGTACATGATTCGTGGTAGCAGTATACTTTCAAAAATCTCGGTTTAAAAAATAGATGTTCGTGCGCAGGATTGTACATTATTTTCACCTTAGCCTTCATCACCTCGCTACCTTTTCTAGAATCTTCCGCAGTTTGATTGAAATGTAACTGTTTATATAGCTGACATGCGGTGTATCAAATTATGTTCAGTGGTTTATACTATCAGCGTTTCTGTCAACAATCTTCTCTCTGTGTATCAAAGTGCAGTGTGTGAATTTTATCGTCTTTGCTGCTAAAGCCTGGAGCAAACTGAATATTATTCGGTTTTAATAGTACAACGGTATGAGATCATTGTGTGGGCTACAGGAAGTCAAGGCTATCTTTTCTCTGTCTAGAGCCAGACAATTTTTCTCATTAAGAGGAATACTCCTCTAAACTCGGTTTAATTCGCCTCAAATGGTTGAGAAACCCTCAATGAAGGCGCCCCCTCTCCTCGCCTTTTTCCCTATTTTGAAATGTTTTCAATGAGACATATTATCGCTTTTCATTTTATTCAGGCTGCGGGTTGATTTCCTCCAGACATGCTTATCTAGGCTCGCATCAAATTCTCCTGTCTCCGTGTTGTTTTAAAACTGCGATGAATTGCTGTTGTCTAGCATAGATTAGCAGTCAGCCGCTGTACACACTCGCTGTACTTTCTTCTGTCTTTCTTTATAGCAACGAACGAAGGATAGAGGCCTTGAAGAAGGACTACAAAGCTAAGACACCTGTGCTGGATAATGGCGTTGTAAGCTTGCAAGAATTTGAGCAAGCCAAAGAACTTCATTCCAAGGAACTCAGAGAAGTCAAGGTATTATGGACTTAAGATTTTATTCGAACTAAATCTGCGCATTAATTTTCTTGGACAAGTTCCGTTTGCTCGTGATTTGGTCTGGAAACTTAAAACAGAAAACTTGTTCGTCGTATATATGTACGAGCAAGTGAGCTTGTCAAGAAAAGTTTATCAAGGAAACTTTGTTCTGCCTACACAGAAGCAAATGAGCGCAATAATGCTTGTTAATACAAACAAATTGAGGAAGCTCAAGAATTAAAATTGAGTGGGTAATTTGAAAAGTAGCTTGCTTATCTGATAAGTATACCCATTCTGTGATTTTCGACCAAAGTGCGACAGAATTTCAAGCTAAGATTTGAATTCTTGACTTGAGAAACGTCAAGAGCGTTTGAGAGCTATGTATATTATCTATATAGCTTTTTTCTAGCCACCTGTGAATTGTAGTGCTATTTTGACTAGTACAAATTCCTGTTGGGCCACCCACACAATGAGCAATGTGGAATTACATTTGTGCTACTCCTGAGTGATGTAGAATTGACAAACAGGAACTTTCATTACATGCCGCTGATGTTTTTTTGACATATCAAGCATTTTTCACTAATTGACATCTCTCTAGAGTAGAATTGTATCGCAAATTGCAAGCAGAATTGCATCGTGTAAGATGTCCTTTACTTATGAAGAAAGATTTCTTGAAAACCGAAATACGAATCTGAAAGTTTTTTGATCCTCGATCCTCGAGTTGTTGCGCACGATCCTCGAGCTTCATAGGAGACCGCATATTTGAAATCGCAAAACAATAAGACGTCGTGTTGTCAGAACAAAGTGTCGACAACCTGACTCCTTGCTTACAATAAATATTAAGAGGTCAGAAAACCGAAACACCGCCTGCTTTTTGTTCGCATAATTTCACTTGTTCAAGCCATGTTTTCACCGGAGATGTGTCATGTTTAAGTTCTGATAGACAACAGTCCTACTAAGCTGGCAAACAATGCCTTTTTGTGGCCAGGAAATTGCTTGCGTTACCGTGAGGTGTCCTCGCAGTGGGACACCAAGGGTCACTTTGGTTATGTAAGGGTTACATCTACCTTTGTCTATGCTGATTTTCACACAATATATCATCTGGTATGCAAGAATGATTCAAGGATATCTTTCTCAATGTTATCGTTTCTTCTTCGAAAGGAAAATCATCGCAAAGAACTGGAGGAGAATAAATCGGATATGATGATGGTCCTACAAGCATTAAAGTCTGACTCGTACCAGTCCACTTCGATGTCAAACGAATCTCGGGAGATGAACGATGATCTCAAGAAACTGGAACGCTATGTGGAAACGTTGAAGAAAGATCACGCGCAAGAAATTGAGAAGCTGAACCAGGAGCACGAGCAAGATTTAGAGCAGCTACGAAGTGATATGGTCACATTGTTAAGAGTTCAGGAAACGTACAAAACGCCTGATGAAGGAAAGGTATAAGAAGTTGTCGCTTTTCCGATGTGTCTTTTTGTTTTGCATAATATCTAATATATTTATCTATGTTTCTTCCTAGGCTGACTCGAATGGAAACATTGTAGATTTGGATGGTCAACTCGAGGCGTTGAAACGATCACATGACAAGGAAATGCGCGCGAGAGAAGCTGAACATCAGAAAGAGGTCGATCAACTCAAATCCGACATGTTGGTCGCAATTCAAGCTGCGTCAGCAGTGGGAAGTGGTAGTAGTAGTACCCAGGCTTCTCGAAGTAACGCGGACGAACGAGTCACTGAGCTCAAACAACACATCGAGAAACTGGAACGCGATTTTCAGGAGGAACGGGAGAATTTTCAAAACACGATTAAGAAAGCGGAATCCGCGACGAAATTCGGGCTGCGACGCAACGAAGAGATGAGCAATAAGATTTACCAAATGCAACGAGAGATGGAAGAGATTGACACGAAATATCAGAAAGAAGTTAAACTATACAAAGAAGCCTTTGACCAAGAGAAGAATCGCAAGACGACGATTGGTGCTGTCCCTGGCATATTAGCTGAGAACGAGAGCCTCAAAGTGAAGCTGCAAGAACTAGAGTTGACGATGGAGCAGAGACAAATGAGATACGACAACGAAATGAAACGATACAAAGAGAAATTTCAGCAAGATAATGTATTGACTGTTGAGGAATTACAGTTGAAGATCAAAAGTCTTGAAGACGGCATTGAACAGATGAGAATTGAACATGAGACCGAGGTAGAGAGGTATACTAAGGCTGTGAAGCGAGGCAAAGTTTCGTTATCAAGCACCGTGAAGGAACGAGATTTGGAGAGGAAGATTGATGACCTGGAGTCGAATGTTGCCGTTATGAGGCAAAAACACCGCGAAGAGGTGGGTTGTTGGAACATGCTTTATCCCACGCTAGAAATTGAGAAAAATTAATTGTCTAATCAGTAAAACCGTTTTAAGGCATCGTTTTAGTGACAGATCACCGACATTGACATGGAGAACATCGCTTATCTTATCTAATCTAAATTTTTATTTTAATCCTATAGTTATTTCTTAATCTTTTACTAATCTTTATATGATTTTTACCTAGGTTCGAAGATACCGCGAGAGGCTTGAGGACGAGATGGAACGTCACAGAAAGGAGGTGTCTGAGTCACGTGCTAAACTACGTAAGCTTGAAGCGGACACCCGTCAGATGGAGGATCTGAAAAGTAAGGTCACCGATCTTGAGAACAAAACTAGTAAACTGACGAAAGAAGCAAGCAAATGCAAGGAACAAGAGCTGGAGTTAGCTGACCTGAAGAGCAAGAATCGAGAGTTATTACGACAGGTTAGGACAGATATTTATGCACAAGCTTCAGCAAACGTTGACATAAAGGTACAATAAAGACTTTGATTGCGTTTTCTCACTGTATCTTCAATAAGTATGTTTTCATCGTGCGCATATTTGCATAAACATGAACAAAAAGACGGAGCAAAGGCTTTGGTCAAGTCTCCAAACCATATTTCCAATGACTGTGTTTTCACAAATTTGCATAAGCATGAACCAAAAGACAGGAGAAAGACTTTAGTCCAGTCTCAAAATCATATCTTCCCTGACAATGTCTTCTTGCTTATCGTATTTTGAGTGCAGTCGAAGTTGGAGTCTGTCCTTTTTCCTAGGTGGACAACTTGAAACGGAAACTTGATAAGCTGGAAGAGGCGGCCGAGGATACTAAAAGGACTAGTAGCGAAGCACAACTGACTACTGCTAGGGCGAAATTATCACGGTATAGTTCATGTGACAGCATTGGTCTTCACTCAACGACGAGAACAAAAACGCATCCAGTAGGAGAGCGAAGTGAGGATGATATTTTTGAAATGAATAACAACGCCGGGAAGTCAGAGATAGGCGGCTATAAACTCAATCCAGGTATGTTGGTTTTGTGCTTATAAGTAAGCTCAACGTCACAGGTTTCTTGGCGAGTTCATTTACTCGTGTACACGACGAACGAGTTTTCCTTGACAAGTTTCTTGACGAGTTCACTTGCTTGTGTGTACGACGAACAAGTTTTCCTTGACAAGTTTCTTGACGAGTTCACTTGCTCGTGTGTACG
>JAODVM010149518.1:0-14931 GCA_025400095.1 Phenganax marumi | reverse complement strand
GTATTTTACCTTCAAATAAAGATAGGATGCTGTAAGATCTTGCCGACTTTTCAAACCGCCATCTTCCTTCGTCCACCGCATGTCAGTTTGAATTTGAAATTGAATAAAACTCAAAACTTCGGATGTGTTCGGAATGCTCTCGGAGACCAGTAACCAGGCCGCGAAGTGATCCAAAAAAATTTTTCTGCAGACCGCAAGCAGCAAACTATTTTCTCCTGCGCTTGCAACTATCGGCGATGGTGGCCGCCCAAATTCTCGCTGGTTCTGTTGAAAATATTGTTTACAAACTGAAATACAGCATTATTGATCTTACAGCAACGTTTCAGTATTAATATCAACGTTGGAAACAGCCTCTGCTATGTTTGAAGAATTTTGTATATCGCGTCCTAATGCAAGTCCTGGGAAGGGCGACGTGATTCTTGAGAAGTTTTGTCGTGAACAAGGTGATCTTTGTATCCGAGACATATCTGTTTTTTATTCTGGATCTCAGGAAAAATTTCCTCGTGTGAGATTCGTGATGTAGACTGCTACTATATTTCAGAGTTTGTGATTTTGTATTTAAAATGAAAAGTGCTCATTGTAACGTTCGCGTCCTTGAGCTTGCGTCGCAGAATCTCACTGTATTTGTGTATTGTTGGAATGTGTTTTCTTTGCCGACTGTTCATTATACCTTCAGGATTTAAGGCGCGCGCATACTAATATTGGAGATAATGACTTTCAGTTTCATAATATTGATTCGTTCGTTAAAACAATACCCAGTCATTGTAAGAACAAACTGCATTAGTTGCAAATCTCTCTTCCAGTTGTTGTACCTCTTCTCTTGATACTTGTTCCTGTTCTTTCCCACTACCGCACAGTATTGTGTTCAACAAGTTCACGAATGCTTTCTTGCTTGGAACCGTTTCCATAGCACTCTTATGCAAAAGTCTTGAGCCACTGGCAAACAATTGAACGGCAAATGTTCTTGCGGCCAATATAAACCATACTGCCACTACGCCTTCGGTAATTCCTGTTACTGTGGACAACAGAAAAACCAGAAGCGCTATGGCCATAAAAAGTAAACCATATCGTCCAGAATCTCGATTACAAATACGGCCAGCTAAATGGAACATGCGCCATAAGATGGCAAGAAATTCTTGTTTCGTAGTTATTCGTGACGCACGCTGCTTCATACTGCTCAGAAGACGTCTACCATCAGCAGTGCCAATTAATTCTTCCAAGTATCTGCCTAGTCTTTCCATAATGGGTGCTATATTTCTGTTTGGTTTCAATTTTGTTACTTTCAATAAACCTCTCATGAATTCACCGACCTCCTTTCCAATATTTCTTGCCACCGGATAATCTCTTTCAATTTCGCTAGAATTAAACGCCATCGTTTGTCAAGTTGCAGTTAAAACGAGAAACTAGGAAGCTACAACGTTCTCAGCATTGTAGCTTTACATTGGACCTGGTGGCTGTCAACTACTTCGAACACTTTCCATTCACTGAACAATGATCAGTTTATACTCTGTACATTGAAACTGAAAGTGAACTTTGTGTCGTCACACGTCAGTATTCTATATTCGTGCATTTTCATTCTCGTGCACAGGACATGAAACAGTGAACGATTATTGCACTTTGAGAGTTGCAAAAGGATTGTTATTATTATTATCATTAATTTCATAAAATACCGAACTTGTAATCAATAGAAGGTTAAATAACATCAGTGCTGAATGTAAAAAGCTAAAAAAATATTACTAGCGTTGACTACTTATTACGTGTATCTTATGACACACTGAGGTAGATACGAATTCTTAAAACGTTCGGTCTTACAGGGATATAATGGTAATAAAGATCACTACTTCCCAGATCATAATTAGTTAAAATATGATTTGGTGATAGTTCTTGAAATTTTGAGCTATTATGCTTGTTTCTAAAAACCTTATCGCACAGCCGGGTTATCACGCAGTTCCTTCAAAGTAAGCATTTTAGTGCTGTCCAAGGCTTCTCTGTAGCTTAGGAGCGGTAGCAATATTCTCAGTGCGCACTTCTGCAGGACTTCAATCTCATCGGATAAATAATATGGGATGTTAAAATTCCATACTTCTGTAGCGTATTCGAGCACCAGTCTAATCACTGTGGTATTAAGGATAAGATGAAGATAACAAAATATTAATATTCTTTTCTCACTAAAGAAGTGTTGATTTTGATATGCTGTTTTAAAAAGACAACGTGTTTGATGCCGCTTTTCCTCAAGAAATTTCTTGCTACGCCACTGATTCCACATCAGTAAAAAAGGACAAGTGAAGATGTTACTGTCAAAAGCCAGTCGCAGAAAACATTTTTGCTGCAACCTTTACTACATGGAGTAGACGACATACTGTAAATACTCGTGTAGATGACCTGTTACAGTAAAATGAGACGCTCTGGTGGACGACAATACAAGGGCGCATTGACATTCAAACTTTTCATTGCTTGGTCATGGCCATTTCCAAAACTGAGGCCGGTCATATTTAATAATGCCAACCCCCACGCACCAATAGCATAGCAACGCGTTCCTGGTTTTCATATAATGCAGAGCATTGTATCATCTTCATCGCAATCACCTTAATTAGCAGTGATCCAGATATCTCATTTGAGCCATTTCATCAATTTATCATTGATGAATAAACTGTTGAAACCGCATTTTTATTTCATATACATGGTCATCGAAGAAAAGCCGGATGAATCCCGATGAGCTAGGTATATGAAAAACAAGTGCGAATGCATACTGTGGTAGGTCTTCCTAGCATCACAAAGCCAAGCACAACGGAAAAAAGAGCGATGCACAACGGTGGTGTAAGGTACACACAATCGTTAAAACCACAACAGGAAATATGAAGAATAAAAAATCTATACTGCCACAAGATGTACAGAAAACTTCCATGTAAAAACAGCCACGTTGTTGTCCGAGTTTTGAATTATATTCTCAGTAACAAACGGAATGCGAAGAATCTCCTAACAATTCTCTAACCCTAACATTTACCGCAAAAACAGTCTTTATTTCCAGTTACTCGTACACTCTTTTACAAACACGTTTACTAACTTTAAACAGCGCACTAGTATTGCTGGTCTTCACCAGTGAAGTGTAATCTCAAATGAACCAAAGCTTTCTTGGTTATAATATGCTCATTCTTTTCTTGCTCCAAGTAAACTTCAGTTTCTTTCAACTTTTCAAGCAGACCAGCTATTTCCTTTTCATAGAGTAATCGACGAGAAACATCTTGATTTTCCAACAACTTTTCCTGTAATTCCGCTTGCTTTTTTAATTCCAACTCTAACATTTTATTTTGTTTTTGAACAACTTCTAGTTGATGTTTGATTTTTACCAACTCAAGTTCTGCCAATTGCTTATCTCTGTTGGCATCAACAAGCTGACCGTGGCATTCCTCTAAGTGTTCTTGTAAGTTCTTTGCATCTTCTTTGAACGCCTTGCAAGTTATTTTCATTGTTTTATTTTGTTTCCTGATTTCGTTATATTTCTTATTCCATGTTAGAATCTCATTCTCCTGTTCACGGCACATGTTTCTCACGTGCTCACAGTCTTTCTGCAGTGCTTGTGTTAAAACACGTAGGCGAATATTGTTTAATTTGGAACATTTTACAGAGTTACGAAGGACTTTCAGCTCCTGGGCACTCCACAAACACGCAATTTCAGCAACCGTTTCTTTGGATCTCATTTTTTTGCTGAGCAGGGTTTGGTTAGCCATAGGGTGCTGGCCTGATTGTACAATTGGCTTTGAACTGACTAATGTTGTAAGATCACCCTAAAAATTTCAAACTACTTAAATAACAATCCTCTATAGACAAGGAGCCCTAGAAATGCCCCCCCCCCCCATAAGCAACCACAACTTATCCAACAATAATGTTTTATAATCATCCTAGTGGGTACCCACACACATTGTTTGAATAAAAGCACAGCTGAGAAATATATTTCACAACACTCCTTGGATGATTACAGTGCAGGGGTGGCATGGTGGCACCAGAGATTCCCTGGCAAAAGCCAGTAAGTTTCCCCCAAACAAGACTGCATTATTTGCAAAACGCATGCGAGTAACCTTACTTATGTGGACATTTCCGAGAGAAGGGTGCCACCATAGCACTGTCTTGCTTAATGGTGTGTATTTTCATGTTTCGACTGTGTGCAACATAGATTGCAAAGCACAGATTTTGAAAAATCGTGGTGAGGATATTCCATACATATGACAAAGGAATGACAGGATGCAGTCTGACCTAACAAGAGGACTGAGGTCCTTGCCAGTGAAGGAGACTAGTACTACAGGCCATAGTCCCCTGGCCCCATCTTCGGCACTACTACCCCTGTAACAGCCTTACAATATATCATATTTAATGTAATTAATAATGGCAATAGAATAAGTAGGAGTGCAATTAATGCTAAAATCATATGAGTGATTACAAAATCAACTAGCAGGAGGTTGATTTATTAATCACGAATATGATTTGGTATTAATTACATTACCTAATTCCTTCTATTACCTTCTGCAATCCAACTGTTTAAAGGTACAGGTCAACACAATTCTGGAAATTCAATATATTGAATTATTTCCACGACAATTCTTAGTAGGTAGAACAATTCTGAATTTCAAAAGCTTATCATAATTAATCTAGCATACTATGAACTTCCAGAAAATATGTAGGTAATTCAGTTTCATCAAAAAATGTATAATTAAAAAACATCAGTACTTTCAAAATCTCTGAATTATTTCACTTTGAGCATTTTTACAGAAAGAGAAAACAAAAGGCCTGTTTTTCAACCTGAATGCTGATTGGCTAGCTGGCTGAAGACAAGGATACAATTGCCATTGGCAATTACAGCCCAGAAACGGTTTTGGAGCTCAAATCGCACTCCTGTAAACCAATGAAATAGCAGTATTTGCCACTGATTACAGAAGACAAACAATTATATACAAAACTACATTCCTTCTGCAGCTATCAAATCAGTCTGCTCCAGCCTCCAGCGGCCTGCTCTATGTATAGTCTACTACCTACCTGCTGTACTTGATGTTGTTCTGACGCTTCTTTATCTTTTCCAGTCAAGGACAGTTGTTCAAAAACTTTTTCATATATTTTCTGAACATCTTCATTAGATCGTGCGCCAATTGCTTTCCTCTCATCGTCATTTAAGAAGTCGCTAACCTTAAACTTTGGTGGAAACAGTTCTGCTACCCAGGACGCCATACTGTTCACTAGCGTTTACATGAAGAGTTACATGAAGTCGTCAACAGTAGCAGGTAATTCGCTTCTGTTCTCTAACTCTCAACTGAGTTAACTCTTAACTTCACTTGCTTTTTTTCATCTTTCATCGACGTAGCAATGAAGAAGAAATCAATATCTCTACAAAAAGGACACTGCAAACACATAGTAAATGAAATTATGAAATTAAAAAATCAGGCACCTCGAGTTTCGGGATTCGGGACTCGTCACGCCTCACGCCACAACGCCCCCTAACTGCGGATTCAGGTCATTTCAGGAATGTTCAGGAAGACCGTGAAACGCGAATAGTTGTCGCATTAGTTTCGTCCATTTAGATAAATAAATCGTAAAGTAAATAAGGCTGTTTATTCATCTCAATGTTTTCAACGGATATACAATGACGTGTCTAATACTAAGCAGATTTCAACGTCGAATCATTAATGGTGCGACCTCAATGTTTATTCTTAAGATCTAAACTTTGCAAAAAGCGAATTAATCGCCCTTCTAGTCTCAGAAGGCAAGGCTTTTCGAATTTTGTGTGTACGTCCGTTCTCGCTAATTTTCCGCATTTTCGTGCTTTTGCAGCGTTCAAATTTTGACAAGGCCGCACCCACATTGCTTTTCAACTATTCAAGCACGTGTAATGAATCAAATTATGCATGATTGTAACATGCAAATTAAATCTTGGAAATAGGTCAAATTTTGCCGCGTATTCAGGTTAGTTTACTGTGTTCTGCCGTTGGATTTTATTGCCTTTTAACAGTGCTGCGCAACTCTATTTTTGTTTGTCGGTTAGAGACCGGCAGACCTCAGGGTCATCGCCATTGTATACATGACAGCTGCTACTGCGTGGATGCCTCGTGTAGTTCAGCACTGCAACTTACGTCAATCACTGTTATTAATATCACTTTTGTAAGTGTTGTTTTTGAATTGAGAGTTTACGTCTTTACAAACACCTCCCGCACTGTTTGTTTAAGATCTTGCTCCATGTAGTCACATGTAGTTTACACAACTTTTTGGGAGTAGATATTACCAAATACAAGTATCTTCTATCGGTGAGTGAAATTGTTTCCTTTTAGAGACAGAGAACAGACTAAACTAGAATGCATGACATGCAAATGCCACACCAGATACACCAAATCTATGCTGGAGTTGACATGCAGTGTGAACCAGTGGCATAACAGACTAAGGTCTAGGTTAGAGCAACTCCTAAGGGTCCCCAGCTTGTAAGGGCCACTAATGAACCTATGATGATGTAATGACTTTCAAAATTTAAATGAATTGCAAGAAATGATATTCTAAGATTTCTATCAGATTTCTGACAACCAGACTGTGTATTAACGTATGGCAGTCCAATGTGTTGAAATAGGAAGGGAGGGGCGAGGGGTGGAGCCTCTGAGCAAAGTTCTCCTAAGGGTCCCTACAAGCTCTGTTACACCACTGGTGGGAACTTTACGAAGTCTCAACTTAGTTGTAGCCCAGGTTGCAAACATGCATTTACTTGCAGCTGTGCAACAAATTGGAAACTGCATATTCGCAGTGCGTTTCAAAAAACACCCGCAACCTGCTTGGCCAATTGCATTGTTTGCAACTTTCATATAATGTTAACAGCTTTTGGCCTGCAGCTCCACCCATACCTCTCAGCTCTAAATTGCAAGTGCTTGTGGCTACACATTGACAAATATTGACATGTATTCCCACCTGGTTTGTTGGAACCTGCCACTAGATATGCCCCCCCTAGCAAGAATTGTATTGGGCACTATAAACACCTGCTTACGAATATACTTAATTAAGTAAAATCAGCTGACATCTGGCATCTTTTCCAAGTTCTGGGTCAGCACAGCTGTTCCTCTTTTTCAAAGTTTTTTTCATTATAACTTTCAATGAGAGTAGGTACAAAATCACAGGTAAACTGCCACAAATATTGCTGCAGAGTCAATACCTCTCTTCAGCAATTAGCTGATTAAGGTGGTACCGGAGTCTCAAATTTGAAAATTAAAAAAATCTGAAAATTGGTTTCCAGGCAGGCCTTGATTCTGATGAGAAAAATTATCTGGCTTGCAACAGAGTAAAATTTAGAGTTGGGTACACTTAGTAGTAATGCATTGCATTCTTTTGTCTTTTAGAATTGGGGAACATTTTCAGAATTGCTGATAAGTTCTGTTCATCCCATACTTTTTCTTGAATGATGTCATCAGTTTTATCTGTATTGTCATGTTTTTGCATATGGACAACACTGTATCACATACTTTGTATTTACAACGACAATCGCAGCCTAGAGTGGAACTGTCGTATAGTGACCATCATCCATGGACTACTAAGCTGTGTTATGTGCCTGTATTGCGGATTTTATGTCGGGCCATGGCCATTTGATGCTTTAGGTGAACGGAGTACACCTCTTCAGACTCTTTGCATTGTTGTAACATTGGGTTATTTTTTCTTTGATTTTCTTTGGTGTATTATCATGGAAACTGAAGGCATTGACATGTTACTTCATCATATTATTTCCATATCTGGCTTATCTTTATGTCTTTATCTGGAACACTCTGGAGCAGAGCTTACTGCAACCATATTTGGCTCAGAAATCTCAAATCCGAACCTACAGATCAGATGGTTTCTTCGTGAAACAGGCAAATATAACACAAAGCTTGCCAAACTAAATGATTTTGTCTTCATAATGTTATTCCTGTGTATTCGCGTTGTACTTGGTGCTGTATTATTTGCTTGCACCTTATCTTCTCCAAATCCATCAGTACTCATTAAGCTTGGGGGCATGGCATTGTACGCGCTTAGTGTTGTATGGATGCTCTTAATTTTACGTTTTGCCAAGAAACGATTTTTCGATCGTAGAACAGTCTTTAAACAATAATTTAAACTTAGTTGTTAACTCTTAATTGGAACCAAATATCAAAGAACAATTTTACATTTTCCAAGTTGCTTTTTATATTTTAGATTAATTAGCGTCTACCCTATAGGTTTGCATATAACCAAACTATACCGCTCATACCTGAATATGCGAGCGTGGAGGAAAGTGGACAAATAAGCAAGCATTGCTTCATTTCATGTAAAAAGTACACCTACTGTTGTCTGCAGTTTTTTGATGCTTAAAAACTACGCAGGTTGTCTAAACGAGTGAAGCAGGTCATACCGAGGAATGCATATGATGGTACAGTCAGCTGGGTCCTCGCACACAGCGGATCATCGGCGATATATGAGAAGTAAGCTGCTCGAAGCCACGTTATGCATGCCATATCCTCAAACATATACGTAGACAAAAAGTATAAATAGTATAAAAGATGAATTAACCTGCATCAACAATAATACTGGTTGACGCGAAAATTTCGTTATTTTACAAACAGTAGTGAACAGTTAAAAACCCTCGATTTTTCATTTCTCGTTCTTTCTGCATGCTGCACCACCACCAACTTGCCTCTCATAATACAAATCTTTAAAGTACACGTAAAACTGCATCTACCAGCGTTACAGACGCTGATTTAAATCAAAGTGAGTATACTGACAATGTTACATTTTAGTAATACAAGAATATATATGTATTTGTGCGGCACGCACAATTTAACATGTAATATTTTCGAAACATTTTCTAAATATAAGCTCTCTTAAAAGAATTCAAAATATCTTACAACATTACAACCAAATGCATCACCTTAAAGGTGTAAAACGCCCAACTTAGCCAGGTGATCCGAAGTCACGGAGAAAGACTAGGACAGGTTGTAAAATAAAAATCCATTTTTCGTTCAAAAGAAGTTGTTGTTTCACGAAGTACGTTGTATTTGTTCGCAAATTTGCAATGGCTTGTCTTTCTCACCACCAAATACGCCTACGAAATTTCGACTAATTTCATGAAGGGCTAAATAGAGCAAAGCTAGTGAATTTCTATTCTGTAGCTCGCTCCAGTCGTTTTGCTGACGGTTAGATCACCTGGAGTAGTCGATCCATGTTTAAAAACTAATTACATAAGTTTAGGAGTTCAGTAATTCCTCAAGGCGAGATTGCTCAATTCTTAATTCCAAGATCTGGCATTTCATATCAGTAATATAAATCTCGTGTCGTATGGTATCTTTCCTTATCTCTCTGGCAAACTGAAAAATAAATTAAATAGTCAAACATTTTGTTCTTCTACAGAAAAGTTGTTTCCTGGTTATCTTTTTATGCCAACTTAGGCCGGGAATTTGCAATCTAGCTCGAAGTAGAAGTTAACAATCATTTAATTCGAGAAATAGACTGAGGTAGTTTCACATTCAAAGTGTCGCGTCATTATAATCTTTGCTCGTTACTGCATGCTCATATGTATGGAGGATAGCAAATATGTTGCGTCGCACTGTTGTTTCGTGTACTTAAATACTTGTATAGCATATTGTAGCTACAATAAACAGTTCTGGTAAAAATAATCTGCATATATACAAATGAAGTTTTGCGTTCTTGGAGTTTTAACTAAAACCTTTAAAAAGGTTTCAGGTTAAAAAACAACTTAATGAAGAAAATACGAACAAATACGCATGTAAACGAACGTCGAAGCGAATTGATATTACGCTGTTCAAACACTCTAGCAAAATGTTTCGCGCACAGAAACGATTTTAGCTACCTGACTTAAGAGCTCGTCATCATCAGAACACCGGAGTGCTTCTTTCTCATAAGCTACTTCTGTTTCATTTGATCTAAATATACACCAATCAAAAAGATTACTTTCACACATGAAACTGCAAAAATGCGAGCGAAAGTTTCATAATTTTTGGTGATTTAACAAATTTTAGTGATTTTAATCGGTTCTGTTCGAGGTTATTTTTTCCTCTCCTTCAAATAAGTGATTTGATATATGAAATCATCAATCAATAATGAAATCAATAATCATCAATCAATAGCGAAATCATCCATCAAAAATAATGATACTGGATAGATATATCGCTTGAATGATAATTGTTCCACCCAGAGCAAATTGTGCGAACAGGCCAAGTCTGTAAAAATTCCTCGCATACCTACCTTGCTTTCCACCGTTCCTCTTTTTTCTGCAATAATATCTCTGCATCATGAATACGCGCTTGCAATTCCAAACTAAACACAAAACAAAATACCGTAAAATATTGAAAAGCCTAAAACTAAAGTTGATTTACACATGACCAGTAAACATTTGTATCACACAAATTGGTCCACATTGCAAGATACCCAGATCACAAATCACCAAAAGTATACGAAGCTTTAATTAACGTCAGAAGGCTTAGAAAAACCGTCTGATAACTCTGTTTGCATCTCAGCATATAGAAAACACTGGATAGCAGGATTACGGATATTTTTTCCTATTCCCTGTCTGTTTCAATAAGTGCATACTTGGAAAGATGAAAATATTTTCTGCTTCTTAAATGTTTTAGTGATACACTATCAGTTGTTTATGGTCACCTGCCAAAGATCTGCTAAATTTACAAACTTTTGACAGAATTTGTTGCACTCTCGTTGATTGCAGTTCATAAGCTGTCTTTTGAGAAGTGAGGACTTATTTGAAATCAAATTAACGGAATGTGCGCAATGCACTCACCATTGAGCAACTTCCTCAAATGGCCGTCCTTTATGCTCGCGTTGCTGCGAATGCTCCGCCAGAATTTCTTGCAGTTCTTCCAACTTTCTAATGCGTCTTTTCATTTCTTCCTAAATACAGTATTTTCATTAGTGCATATAACACATTGTCAAAGTAGAAAACAGTAAGGCCAAGGAACGATGGATATCAAAGAGCTCGTTCCACGCTGTTCTAGTTGTCAAATCAAAATAAGCTCATCGTTCTTTAAGTCCCTTCGATTAACATTTAAAATTGCACTATATATTGCACGGGAAGTGGGGGTGAGTTTTAGAACAGTGTAAATACATGCATTTCAAGTTCATATTTCTGGTTAGAAAGACGAACTTGGAAGATTTCTGTACGTACAATATTACCTTCAGTTCTATAGTTTCAACATCATCACCAGGGTTACTGGTATCTAGTAACCTAGTTCTTGATTCAAGCAATTTAACTGATGGCGACGTTTCATTATCTTCAAAACCAAAATCAAATTCAGATACATCTAACATGGGCGTAGGACTATCGTTCTTCGATACGCTTAAAATCGAACTATCGTTGACCATAACACTAGTTGGACTCAGATCATCAACTAGTTTTGATCCCATAGTCAGTTTGGGTTTCTCATAAACCAAGTCAGTCTTTTTCGTTTCTCTTGCTTTGCTAGTAGTTTCTGGTGGGGAAAACGAAAATGAGGGGGCGAGGACTCGTCTACCTGAGGACTTGGCTCTTTTCCCATCTTTCGCAACTTTGTTGTTGTTGGAGCCATGAGCAATACTTTTAGTGCTGTTCGTTTGAAAAATATTGAGGAATTTCTGTTCAGGGGACGAAACGTCAGAGGTTACACTCTGGGAATGTAGTTCGCCATTTTGCGACAAGTAAGAGCCATCAGAGCTGGTAGTGGTGTCTATATCAGGGCTTAAAGAGTCTTCCCGAGATAGCGTAACAGAATTTGAAAGATGAATAGAATCACATAACATTCCATCCTTCTTAGTAGAGATCTCTACAACAGAACTCTTCGAAGAGTGAGGTGTGTTTGAACACGGCTTATTACCCATTGGTAACAAATCACGACTGTACGTGTTAAAGTTACTAGTATCAGAGTTTTCTAAGCTTCCTTGTGTTGTTTGATTTACGACTTTTGGGGATTCAGCTTGTTGATCGAATGTTCTCGGTGCCTGTGACAAGCTAGATTGAATATTCTCACTGAGGTGCTTTAAGTTGCTAGCAGACCGTGACTCGTTAGTAACAACTCTGTCTTCCGGCCATGAATTGTCGGGTGAGTTTTGCTCAGAAAAGAAAGTCTGCAGTTCCCAGACCTTCGCTTTGCTATGCGTCCAAGGACGCTCACTTGTAGTTACAGTTTCCATGTTTCCCACGTCTTGTGCAGAAAATGGAACAACAGGATAACGCGTGTCCTCATCGGACCCGTCACTAGGCGAAGAAGCGCTGTTGGTCACACTCGCGGTTTGCCCATTATGATGTGGGGAGAAATTGCCATCATTTTTAATCTCGTCGTTTCTATTTCTGGGATCCACAAACTGCGGTCTCCCGATGTCATCATTACTCGTGCGGTTTACAGGTGGCATATTCGAGGTATGCGAAGGGCTGGGAGACTGGTTATGATATTCAGATCTTCTAATATATCTTTCGTCATCAGTAAAACTCGCGCTCATGCAAACTTTTGAGCTTGGAACATTGGGGTGCTCAGATGTAATCGACAGTACATTGTCTTCTCCAGAACTGAAATCCAGAAATTCGCGCACTTTATTCTTAAACTGACTTGAGTCCGCGCGTTCAGACTTTGGAGCAGTGTTTTGCACGAATGTTGTAGCCGGTGGGACAGTAGGGTAAGACGACTCTTTTTTGTTGTCGAAAGGTTGTTTGATATTAGTTTCTGAAGTTTTTGCATCCCCAAGTGCAAACGATGGCAGTCGACTTGTTATTTGAAATTGTGGTGCAGTTGGGTGATTGACTGCTTCAGAAGACTGCATTTGAGGAAGACTATCTTGGGCAAATGGTTGGGGTTTAGTTTCAGTCGACTGAGAACTGGATTTGTCTTTGTCCACTTCAGCCGATGGGTCTGCCAGTGACATCGGATAGTTAATCAACATCTTCAATATGGCTTTAATACTATCGAATACTTCCTCTGGGCTTTGATTGCCTAAAAAACAAGAAAAGAAGTGTACTTACTGTACAACGCATACGAGCTCCTGTACTAAGCTTTGATGGAATTCCTCGTGTTCGCCCAGGCAAAATACAAATGTTTCTTTTAATTGTTTATAACGAGTCACACACTGCCTTAAAAGATCAAGTATATACAGCTGATAATAGGTGCCCTTCCAGTACTGAACGTGTTGGCAACCCTTTCAACTGGTGAATGCGGTATTTCAGAAACAACGCAGATTTTTATAATGTACCAGTAGATCGAGCTCTTTTATTACCGGGGAAATATATCTCGCAAGCAAATGACAAATTAGGGAGTTGATTTAAACTTCCACCCGCGAGTTATATATTCAGGCGTTTCAAACCTCATCGTCTTATACACAGAATGGTTGCAAGTAATCCAGCCAGTAATACGGTACTGACACTTCGGTACTGATCAGGGTATTTATGTGTTTTTTTGAAATGCGATATATTATTTCAACTTGTGTCGACAATAGAAAAATACCTACCAATAGAAGATTTATTGCTGTTTAATCTACGAAGACTTGCCCTCAGCTGCTCAACCACTTGTTTCTCGTCACTCTCTGACTTTGTCGGTCTGGGGACTTGGGGATAGTCCTTTCGCAGCAGCGGCGTACCTTCTGCGAAAGCGAAATAAAATTAGAGAGTGAAGGGGTCAGTCGAGGAAAGACTGTTAGGAACACGACACTTTCTGAAGCGTTCAGCTGCTGAGATATGAAATGGTTGTTGCAAAGTATGTGGTGCTCGCACGTATTACTACAGCAAAACAGACCAAATAACTATTGTTAATTCTAGCTTTGCATATTTTCTAAGATCGCTTTGTAAACAACACAGAGTGATTGGGATTCGGATCTAGTCGTGGCCAGTGAGTTTTTCGCTTCTAAGGCTGAGGACATCACTCCTACTTGGAGAAAATAACTACAAAGATTCAAAGAAGGCAGTTTTAGCCAGCCTCGTACCCAGGTTCTTTAACGAAAGTAGCAGGCTAACCAATGACAGTTCATTTTTAAGAAGCATTCCAAACAACTGTCTCATAGCGCACCTTCTTCACTTTGCAGTTGACGTTTAGTAGACGACGACAGTTCGACATTTATTGGTTGACCTCCAAGAAGCTTTGAATTTTTCTGTCTAACAGCATCTTTTGCTTCGTCCAGCGTGTGGAAGCGAACAAAACTAAATAAAATAATGAATCTTCTCACTCTCGTCTGCTTTTAACCGCTTTATCCACATATTAGGCTATGTAGAAACACTATAGTGTACTACAAACTACTTCATGAAAGCAACGTTGATGGATCGGTCAATGTAGTCAAAATTCAAAAAAGAGACAAAATTGTATACGACTACATTCCGAAAAAAGAATAGCAAAAAAGAACCAAAAGAAGTTACAGTGACCAAATAGTATAACTTAATCTTCACTTCATTAAAAAGCATGGTTGGCAAGATTGAACGGCATTTGTGGGCTGACAAGGTGACAATTCAATTTTACTGTATTTAAACAGAACTGATTTCGTGACGTCAGCGACAGCTAGAACTTAAATACAGTAAGCATGTTTGAAACTGTACTAGTTCATATCTTCAAATTTCAAGCAAACAGCATTTGTCAAAAACTTGTTGGTTTTCCAAGGAAGAATTAAAATATTAAAAAATTATACTGCTACTACCTTTGAAGTTCATTATTTATCAATGCGGCAAAACGCATGCAACAAGCATTTGTAGGTAGTACTGCAACTCAATAATGTTTTACTTACAACTCCATAATAACTGAAAATCATGTGACACACATCCAGAAATCTGAATATTGATAGCCAATTATAGAATCCGCGATTACGAAATGATAGCGGATAATCGGGATAAACATTTTACCAGAAAGCATTAAGCCGGTTACAGACGAGCAAGTTTTTCTATGACAAGTTTTACTTGACAAGTTTTAATTGCCAATTACGCGTGTG
>JAODVM010149407.1:0-14936 GCA_025400095.1 Phenganax marumi | reverse complement strand
CTTTACATATCTGTTACAAACTCTTTCATAAGAAAGTACTTGGTTATTGTATAACAATTAACAACAGTTGATAAATATCATAACTGATAAATAATTCTGATAAATAAAGTGTTTTTTCTCCCAGAATATTCGTGGTGATTCGCCATTCACTTTCGTTTATTTCTTTGCTGTGGGTGTGTGCTAGCCAATTGCGACAGTTTCTTTCTTGTCATCTTTCTCGCTTTCGTTGTCGCGTCATTTTCTCAAATGAACATTTCTTCTTCGACCATTTCTCTGTAGTTGTGCTGAACAATGGCTGTGCACGTCATTCGTGTTTTTAAAGTCAGTTCATTCGTTATACTCGTACAAGTACTTCCACTAATACAAGGACATTGATCACCCATGAACTGTTGAAATAAATCACATCTACTTCCTTCAGGAATGATACGTTTGCATCTGTTTCTTGACGTACAACATTCTCCAACGCCACAATCAGAACTTGAGTCACAACGTTTGTGTAGTTTGCCTTCAATGATAGCGGCGGCACTTATGACAATAATAAAATATATGACTGTTTTTCCTGTTGACATATTCATTTTTTTCAGTTTCAAATGTTTTTCAATGAACTCCTTCACTTGTCGAGTGTTTAAGTGGATGATGTCTGTTGTGAAACTTCTCTCGTCTTTTATACTGGAAGCGAATATCAAAACAAAACATTTCGGTACCTCAGGCAGCGAGTACGCATTGTTTTGCAAATTGTAGACACGTTTTTGATTCATTCATTGGCAACATACTGCTTCGTGCGCAATGAATATTTTGTTTTATTTCCCCCGAATTACAATAATAATTTAAATAAATCATGATTGTTTAACTAATAAATGCTTGAATTTATTTTATCCCAAGCTAAAACAAAACAATTTTAGTTGCATATAATACCCCCGCACGTGTTTATATCCTACGAGAGTGACCCACAAAGTTGAAACTTGTTTCGAGCACTTTTACTCACCTTAATGTTGAGCAGCTCGTTTTTTTGTCCTCGGAACATGAAGCCTTAAATTTAAACAGCTGGAAAAGTCCATACATCATCAATTTGTCTCTTTTTCCTCTTCTAGCTCCCGGAAGTGCCCCTCGTTTAGTCATGTTAAAGTCTACTTCTACTGGCAGTTTTGTTGTGTCATGGCGGCCGCCAGAATACCCGAACGGCGAGATAACTTTCTATACAATCTACTACAGCGAGGAGACGGAAAAGTCGTGGGAGAGGTGGCACTCGACGCACGCCTCGGGATCTTTGCGAAGAATGAAGATCACCGCTGGAGTTCGAAGTGATCGTCGGTATGCGGTGAAAATGTCGTCGAGCACGCGAAGTGGAGCTGGCCCTCTTTCTAAATCTTTTCTTGTTCAGTCCCTACAAGGAGGTAAGACTACAGTAGATTATATGTTCAAGGGTTTTGTAAAGAGGTTCGATGTACGTTGTTCTTTGTAAGTCAGGTGTCAATTGGGGACTCGGTGTCAGTATATTTTGCTTGTTTGTACGTAGAAAAGTGACGAATTCATTAAATTAAATTAAATTGAAGAAAGCGTCTCAATTAAGTAAGGGTTTGTTCGAAGTGTTGTAGAATCCCATGTTGCACTGATTTTGAATTTGAACATTTCTTTCCGTTGATTATGATATCCTGTTTATCACATTTTGGTTCCCAAATATAGCAATAAATATAGCAGGAGTAAATGCGATATTAGGGAAAAACACAATAACAGGGACGATATCGTTTTTGTGTCACTCTTCTATCGCCGTGATAAAGGCATAAGTATGTCATAATTGATAGTAGCGTGGCGTGGGCACAGTATCTCAACTTACGCATTATATTTAGCCTCCTCCACAGGCCTCTCACCAGGCCACCCATGCTCCTCAAGTTATTGACTCTAGACAGCAAACTCCTTGACAACAAGATTGTATATGCGAACTCCAGTGAACTGAGCTAATTGGCTGTATAGCAAATAACGAAGTTAAATTAATTTATGGCGGACAGCGTTACAGCACTTAATGCTAAAATGCATTGTCCATTTTTTCCCTATAGCTCCGAGCACGCCACAAAATTTTCAGAGCAAAGTGATATCGTCAACTAAGGTGCAAGTCACGTGGGCGAAGCCTAAATATGAAGGAGGTGGGCAAGGCATCGTGGGATACGATATTTACTACAATGCTTCATTGGGCGGAATCCGCAGACGAGTAATAATCGAATCTGCGGATACCTTTACAAAGATGATCACGAGATTAAGACCAGCGACGAAATATAAATTTGAGATGTCTGCAAGAACTAGTGCTGGTTCCGGGCCGATGTCATTTCCTCTGTTCGCAACGACTCTGGAGGATGGTAAGTTATCGTCGCTGCAGTTTACTGCTTGTTTTTGCTGAAAACGAGTAGCATTGTTATGTAAGCCTAAAACTGAAAAGAATTTAAATCAAATCCTTTCTTATTTTTGAAAAAACCTTGTAAGATACTTAATGTGAAAGCAAAAAGTTATATACACTGAAGCATCTGGCTAAAATTCAACTCAATGCTAATTAAAGCTAGTTTAGTAAAACAACCGGCACTAACTGATTGGTCATCTATAGTGCCTTCTGCTCCTCCGATGAACTTCAGTTGTGTTGCTCTTGGTGCAAGCCACATTCGCTGTTCATGGCGTCCTCCAGCACATTACGCCAGGAATGGACCAATTATTGGCTACAAGATCAGATACAAACTCTTAAATAAAGACACAAGTGTAAAGAAATCTGTCAATAGTTCAGTGCTATCTTTGAACCTCGAGAACTTACAGGCTTACACTGTTTATCATATTGACGTCGCCGCTAAGACTTCGATAGGACAAGGACCGTTTTCCAAGGCTGCAGTGGTCACCACGCACGAAACAGGTAAGGAACAACAGAGAAGAATATTTGTTGTAGGATGTGGACCGCTTATTACGTACGATTTATACCAAAGTTTATCCTACCGTTTTTTTCTTTTTGTACACTAATTCGCTGTGTTTTCCTTTCAGTAATTTCCTTCAATATAGATCTATATGATAATTACTGGTAGCTACTATTTTGTTTCGGCTTGTTTTTCGTAATTCAACCGCTTTCATTTTTGTATAGCACCTTCAAAAACTCCGGAAAATGGGACAGCGGTTGCTATCAATTCAACAGCCATAAACCTGACATGGAAGGCTCCTTCTCAACCGTTCGGTGCCAAATTAACAGGTTACCTTATTGGGTACCGTCGTATACCTCAAGAAACAATCTATTCACGACTAAAGATTGTGGGAGATAAAAGGGTACGTATACGAATCACGCGCTTGTTAGAGAAAAACGACTCTCTTTATGACCGCTTTCTACTTCAACCGTGTCGCGATGTAGTGTTTTCTTTGCTTCAAGCTGCAGTCTTTTCTGGTACTTACAAAAAAGAAGTATACGCCGCATATTGCTATGATGAAGGGGAAATTCATGCTTTATGCAGAATTCTATAAACATATACCCTTTTACTTAATACGACATAGTGTGTATTTTGTTCGCTGTTTAATAATTCTACAAATGAAAAATTAGCTGAAAGTTGTATTCTAATTTGCAAAATGGTGCGGCGAAATATCTTTACTATATGTATTTTGATAGCTGGGTCAACTACAGCATTTCAAATTCACTAAGTGCAAATTCAATGATCTTCCAAATATGAACGACTTTCTCAGTCAAAGCCGTATTGACGCTTCATTGTGGTTTTGCAGCATCAACTGTTTACTGGGCTAAAACCCGAGCAAGAATACGAGTTCGTAATTGCTGCGAGTTCAGCAAAAGGGAATGGATTCTTTTCGAAAGCTGTTGTATGCAAGACCAAGCAGTCTCCTCCTCCAGCTCCGTATTTATTTGCGAGTAAACTTGCCGCGCCAGATTTTGGCGCCTCCTTAAGTTGGACGAGTGAGGCACGTGGCCTGGAACAGTTTAAATTGAGATACGCGAAGGAGGTGGAGAAAATAACCAACGAAACATTGCTGGGCAAACTAGAATATGTTGAGAAGTTGTTTTCACCGTCAGTAAATTCCTACGATCTCACAAATCTTGGTATGTATTGCCTTGTCTAAAAAGTAGCATTGTCAGTTCACAATGCATATGTGGCGGCATAATTCTAAAATTTTCCAAACAGAAGAAAACTTTAATCTTGTGTGATAAAACCATCCTTATAGTTGTTTGCATGAATTTACCCGTTAGGTCCAGTTTATGCACGGGTTCAGTTTCTGTTATGAGCACTGTAAATTTATGATTATGGCTGATATTGGTTGATTTATGATTATGATTATTTTATAATTTATGATTATGGCTGATTATGGCTGATATTATGATTATGGCTGACATTCGAGAAGGACATACGAGTTCCAAACAAGGGGAGGAGTTGAAAATACGAGGCGAAGCCGAGTGTTTTTAACGAACTTGGAGGTGTTTTGAAAACGAAGGAAGTTCTTCTTACGAGTGTTTGAACTTACTTCTCAAACAGACTTATTTTGCGAGAAAATCAAAGTGAACGTTTTCTTCATGTGATTTTTTCCTCTGATTTCCAACCCTCTTTCACGCTAATGGCTCGCTTTGTTTTTGATTCATGCATTATCAATGACTTTGAGAATTATCTTCCCAGAACATGGTTTATGGTACGTGTTCAAATTGTCCGTCAAAAATCTGGGAGGTTGGTCGGCAGAGCAGCAAGCCTATCTTCTGATGGATCCGGCTAAACCCACCGGACCACCCCTCGGCTTCACAGTCGAGCCCAAGACGTCGACTTCTGTGCTGCTGTCGTGGCATCTACCTGACAAGTGGCAACGAAACGGTAGAATAACTGGTTATGTATTGCGGTATCTGCCTGTGGGTTCATCAGAGCTGAGAAAAGTTAAAACGCTTAATGTTAGAAGGACATTCGAGTTACGAGACTTAAAGAAGTTTACGTTGTACAAGTTCTGGATTGTTGCGAAGACTGTAGTAGGCGAAGGACCAGCGGCTGAGATTGAGGGATGGACCAAGGAAGATGGTGGGTAATGTTTTATTGTTCAATTCTCAAAAGGAGCTTTGCAAGATACATACCGCCATCTTCCTCTGTTATGGTAAATTTTAAACAATCTTATTTTATGTTTTCGCATAGTACCAAGTGATTCGCCGATCTTGATTGACGCTGAAGGAATGGGCACAAAACTTGTGAGATTGCAATTTAGTCCTCCATCAGTACCGAATGGAATCATCATTGGCTACAAAGCAAATGTCTACTTAGATGAGCCATCCCGTGCAGAAGTGTGGAAATCAAATGTAATAAATGAAAATAAAACTGAGATGTATGTGGGTAAACTTCTCAAAACAAACTCTCGCTTCTGGTTTAATGTGGCTGCTAAAACTAGCGCTGGATATGGACCATTTTCTAAAGCCATGTCTGCTACAACTTTGACGTATGACCGTAAGTATTGCATTTTTTAAGCTCTTCTGTACGTGACGTACGTTTTCATATCACGGTTTTCGAAATTTTTGGGGTTGCATAGGCTCACATGCACAGTTGCACATCACATGACATATTGTTTGTTATTACGTATATCTTTTTACGGTTCTTTTATATGCGTGAGTATTTGTTTATAAACGTAAGAAGGTAATCTTTTCATAGAGTAGAGCAGGTTTAGATCTTGCCGCTGTTTATGGTAGTCTGTCAATTGCAGAGATTTACAAAATATTCAATTCTTCGAGAATATCTGGCAGCTGCATTGCACTGCATTACGAAATTTTGTTTGTAGTTCCGTTGCCAGTTCAAAAGTTATCAGTGGATACGCCAAGTTCTAGTGCTGTCAGGATACAGTGGGATAGTCCCGTTGATGTATCTGGTATACAGAATTACAAGGTACGTTTCTGTGTAACGCAAGAACAGTTGTAAAATTGACATGCACAGTGGTTTTGAAGGCTTCATGCTGCACCTTGCAGTAGTTGTAATACTGAAAAGTTAATTTAGTATTCCTCTCCTGTCTTTCATTTCATAACTTAAACTTTCAACTTGCTGTAGATTTCGTATCTTGGTGAGAAGACATTTGTAGATGTCGACAAGAAGCAAGTTAAATCTGTTCTTCCTGAACAAATCAAGGTGGTGGATTGTTGCAAGGTGATGTCAGTGAGGCTTCAGAACCTGGAACCGCACACCAGTTACACCGTGAAGATTGTCTCAGCGGGTACTTCAAGTAGGCTGAGTGAAACGCAGGAGCTGAAAATCAAAACTCAAGTATCGCGATCGCCCATCTTTCGTCAGCCGAATGTTTCAAGAAATGACATCACTGACGAGTATATACCAATCTATATCTATCCTGCTTCAGAGAGATACGGTCCAATCAGGTAATTAAACCACTACCTCTAAACTGCACTGTGCAGTCAAATGTTGAAGTTAATGAAGGCACCTGGAGCATATCTTATTTGCTCTGAAAACAGTTTGAAATTAATGTATATTGGAATTAATATGACAACGCAAAAAGTATTTATACTTACAGCTACAGTGCAGCACAACACTATAGTTCAACCTCGTTCCCGCGCCCTTTTCAGCAGTGCATTTCACGAAAATTTTACTTATGAGAATAAATACTAAGAAAACTAATCTATATGAGAAAACAAAATTCAAGATTTAAAGAGAACCATCAGACTTAATTATACGTTCTTTCTACAGCCATTACTTGGTGTACGTTGCAAGTCTTGGTCGAACGATAGCAGAAGCGAGAAAGGCACTTGAAGGCATTAGTCGCTCTCGTTCTCGTCGAGCTACGAATGATGATATCTTCGTCGCGGGAAAACTAAATGCCACTGCAGTTCCTACCACTTTCAACATTGAGAGAGGTGATGGGAAGAAACAGCTGATGTTGAATCATTTCTATGCATTTTCTGTCGAGTCATGTGTTTTGGATGAAAATTCGGTATGTATGTACTTCCTTGGTTATTTGATGGTGCTTTATCAAATGATGCATGCCTATAGGGTGACCTTTCTTTGGCTTTAATATTTGGTGTTGTATTCATGACAATTCGTTGCTCGACATCACAAAATATTCTGTCGTTAGCAGGTAGTTTCACGCCATTCATACACTATCTGATTCATTATGTTATGCATTGACGTTTGTTTTTGTAGAATTGTCTTAGAACATCAACGGCTTTTACTGATCCTGTCGAATTCAAAGGTGAATTTAATTTTTTCCCCCCCATAATGTTGTCAATGTATGTACGTCGTTAAATTTAATGGTAGTTCTAGGCAAATCTGAAATGTAAAAAGGTTGTTTCGCTGGGACATTTCTCTGAAGCGTGGCTTCTTGCCATTAGATATTCTGCCTTTATACGATGTGTAAACCGACAAGTGCTAGTGTACGATGAGCAATAGCTCAAAAGGCTCATTGGCAGTTTAAGGATCGTGATTCATGTCGGACGCATCATGTATTCCCACTCATGCAGTTTTACAAATAGACTCTGATGTATGTGTTTTTGCCTTTCTTGATTAAGATTTACTAAGTGCTCGGATAAGTGGAAACGAGGATTCGGGCACCAGTCTGTGGCTCTTGGGTCCAGTTTGCGCTGTGATACTCATCATTATTATTGTAGTCGTATGTTTATTATGGAGACGGTCAGTCACTTTTTTATTATTTTGAGCCTTTGTGGAATTTACGCGTTTTTTATTCTTCATCAGTCACTGCGGATATTTTGTCAAAAGCTTAGATAGTGTGTTCTTAGCGAGTGATTCACGTGTAATGAAAAGCGTCGAGAACATCCCGTGAAACAACTCGCTGTTAGCAACTTATAACTTCAAATCTGATTGCCTGATCTCGTATTTTGTTGAAATTTACCTGCAGGCGGGCGAGAAGAAGCCACCGCCCTAAACATTTGAAGGAAATGGTTCATGACGAAGAGTTACCTATGATGACGTCACCACGAGATCCAGTTGAAATCCAGAGACTAAATCTGGAGACTGAAGGTACATCATCATGAGCTCTTCATATATGAGCGCAGCAATTGAAACGCAGAAAATATATAAAGCGCCTTATACTTCAAGATCTGTTATAACTCTGTGATTATTTTTCTAGGAATGCGGGAACATCCTCCCATTCCTATTTTTGATCTTGGTTCTCATATCGAACATCTACGAGCCAACAACAACAGTTCTTTCACTATGGAATACGAGGTGTGCAGTTGATTTTGTCATTTATGTTTCTTCTAAATAGATCGTCTGCATTTCAAATAATTTTCTGCAGTTGTTTGAAGTGTGTTGTTGGGTGATTAAATTCCCTCTTCGTCTCTTTCATATCTTTTATTTCAAAAGAGTGATTGTTGGTCTTCATAGAAGAAGTCTATCTTTCTATTTGTCTTTGTGAACAGATTTTTTTCTTTGTCCCGTCGCTTATCGTCGGTTGAAAATACAGACTGGTAAAGCTTGTATAAAGTCTTCTCACTTCATCTTTATTCTTTGTTTTAGTCGATAGATCCTGGCATGACCTTCATTTTTGATGCTTCAGCTCACCATTTGAATCAATCTAAGAACCGGTACCCAAATATTGTGCCATGTAAGAATCTAGAGTAGTATTTCTTTACAATTCACTTTGTAAATGCGCATTTCAGGTTAATATCAACACTTTTCATTCTTAGTTCAAAGTGTGTTTGTTAAAATTATTGGGAAAAACGAATAATCGTGGGCACTCCCGCACGACAAATTACAGGCTGCTAATATTGTACTATTGCATAAAAATGTATTTTGTTGTTGTATTTCAGATGATCATACACGGGTGATGTTGCAAGACACGAATGGGTTTCTTGACTCAGATTATATCAATGCAAACTACATGGCTGTGAGTGTACTTGTATTAGTTTTCTCAGCTTCTACATCTTTGATCATTAGCTGGTCAGTGAACTTGGAGAAAAGTCCATTTCTTGACAAGCTTGTCCTTCCTTTCGTTTTAGGGCTATAGAAAACCAAATGCCTATATAGCAACTCAAGGTTTGTTTATTTATCATTTGGTTTATGTAATCATTTGTTCATTAGTGTTGATAGTATATTTTGCATTAGACTCTTCTCGTTATCAGTTGCCTCTGTGTACTGCAGGGCGGCGTAGCCATTTTTGTGTCAACACAAACGAAAGATAAATTTTCCACTATGTAGCTCCGCTTGCCAATACGATCAACGATTTCTGGCAGATGATCTGGGAACAAGATACTCGGACAATAGTCATGATGACTAGTTTACAAGAGAAGGGCAGGGTGAGTTGGTGTAAATTGCGATAACTGAACTACGGCAATATACCAATTATGCTTCCTGAATAGCTATTGCGAACTTCATTGTTTCCGATTGCACGCGACTGATATTATCCGCAGTCTAAAGGACACGAATACGTTCAATTCATATTTTTCCGATTGTCTATGATGAAATGTTTTGTTTATCAAAAACAATTTTATATGTTACTAATCAAGAATAACACTCGGGCGAATGTCGTTAGCTTGCGGCCACTATATATATATATATATATTATTAATTAGTCTAGTTGTTCTGATGAGCAAACTTTCATCTCTTGTAGATAAAATGTGAGCAGTACTGGCCAAATCAGTCTTGTGAGAAATTTGGCAACATATCCGTTGTGGTTCTGGAGACGGTCGAACTCGCTCATTACACTGTTCGTACGTTTAAAATATGCAAGGTAAAATGTCGAATAATGCTGCTGGGCTAGCTCCAGCGAATTTGTACGATGTGATGCTTCCTTTTAATGATATCTTCATTACGCCAGAAATATTGCTGTTTCTGTGCTGAGTTCTGCTCCAGCGTTCACAAGAAAATTGAAAACTTTCCAATTTGAAAACTTTCCACTTTTCCAAAACTTTCCAATTTGCGTTTTCGTTGTAGGAAGGTCAAATGGACAAGTGCAAAGAGATCAAGCAATATCAGTACACGGCTTGGCCAGATCACGGAGTACCGCCTTACTCCACTTCATTGCTGTGTTTTATTAGAAAAGTTAGATTAGCAAATCCATCAGACGCCGGTCCTCTTGTTGTTCATTGCAGGTGAGATGTGCCGTGAAAACATATAATATGACAATTCTATGTGAATATAGTTTTCACTCGAAAGAAAAAACTTTCAAAATTCGTCTCTCTCAATGCTTGTGCTTTATTTTCACACATGAAGTGCCGGTGTTGGTCGAACTGGAGTATTCATCGTCATAGACTCGATGCTCGAGAGAATACGGCGAGAACAGACAGTTGACGTGTACGGTCACGTGACACTACTACGATCTCAGAGAAATCACATGGTTCAAACAGAGGTGACTTGTCTTACCACTCTAACTATAGTTGCTCTGTTCATAATTTATCTCTACATTGTTTTCATTGTAATTGTGTAATTTTTTCGTAACTCACATTCCCTTCACGTTACAGGAACAATATATATTTATTCACGAAACATTGCTTGAAGCAGTATTATTTCCGAACACCGAAATCCATGCATCAGACCTTTCACAGTATTACAAGAAATTGAACGAAATTGGTGAAAATGAAACGACTAGTATAGAAGAACATTTCAAGGTACAGCGTTAATTTTGTGCCGAAAAGAGCAAACTTTAAAAGCATGCCTCCTACGCACGTACGTGAGAATTGTGGCATGTAAAAGTGCTTTCAAATAAAGAAGTATTACTTAGCCGTTTCTATATGACATGAACGTCTTTCATCCTTATTCTTTTCTTGTAGCAATTGAATATACTTACTCACACACATCGGTTTGTCACTGCTATTCATCATACGAACAAATCCAAAAACAGATACCCGAAGATTCTCCCATGTAAGTTCCTTGATTAACTCCCAAGCTGTCTGTGAATTGAAACATTACATTGGACCATTGTATAAGAACCAGCATCGGTAGGTTGGCTCTCTGTGCCACCATTTGCTCATACATGGGACACGCGCTCCGTTAAGCCCGTTTTCCACTGGGGAGAATTTCCGCGCCGAAAATAGATCTACGAAACTGATTGGATAGCAATATTTTTCGCCGCGCGAAAGTCTTAAGCGAACCAGTAACGTTGCTAGACTTGTTTTCCGCATGGAAAGTCCGCCTAGTGGGAAACGAGCATTAGGGCTTAGCGTACCCTCGTCCTCGTACTATTCTCTATGATGTAGCTGCACACGGTTTTGTTTTCCGTCTAAAGCGCCCGGGTACGAGGCTGGGCTGAGCAGTAGGAATTTAGAATACCGCATTACGCGTTGTCATAATTTTTTAAACTTTAGATGAGCATTCGAGAGTTGATCTTGTACCAGTGCGAGGTGTAGATGGATCGAATTATATCAATGCCAGTTATATTGATGTAAGTGCAGTGTAACACTTGGATACTATTGTCGAGGATTCGAAAGCCATGCCCAAGTTGCCCGCACCTTACACGCATCTGTCAGAAATGACAGTTAGTCATCCTCCTAGTAGGAGAAAAACTTTGAAACTTTTAATTACAATCGGTACGAACATTGTAGACGGAGTCATTTTATTCGTGCGCCTCTTACTAGCAATTTTTCGAGCGAAGCGACAGTTTCTTTGTTCTTGTGCTTAAAGTGGAAAACCGAGTTCAGAGGTTCGACTCAGGTTCGACTGTATATACGAAGTGGAAAGCGAGGCTGCTGCATATAGTGAGAAATGTGAGAACTCCATGTTATTATCGTTCAGTGCTTAACAGCAGGCTTTTCTCATCCTTCACAGGGTTATAAACATCGTCGTGCGTACATCGCTGCGCAAGGCCCACTGGAAGGGACCGTTAACGACTTTTGGCGCATGATCATGGAAAAGAGAGCGAACATTATAGTTATGCTATCAGGCACTGATGAAAGTGATCAGGTACATTTTTAGTAGCATGAAGTAAGGAGCAGCAACAAGAGCAGCCATTTCCTTATGCAGATCTCTGACTTATTCTCCAAGCTCACCAGACGTTTTCTGAAATTTGTTAGGAGATGTCAGCAAAGTATTTCCCGTGTGATCAGTCAGCGAAATATCATTTTTACATTGTTGACCCAGTTTCAGTAGAAGAAACTCCCAACTTTACCCTCAGACAGTTTAAAGTAAACGACATGATGGTGAGTGCGAAGATCTTAAGTATTGCCCTACAGTCCAGTGTAGAAGTAAACTCGCATTTTAGTTGACTTTGAGCTGGTAAGAGAAAGTCACCAGAGTGACTACAAAAATCTTGGGAGTTTGCAAATTGTTTGGGATTGTGTAAGATTCTATTCATCATTTTCTAGAGTTCCTGCCCTAGTCTCATCAAATTATTCCAACTGCGTAAGTGGCCAGACCGCGGTAAGCCGCAAAGTTACAAAGCAATCCTGGATCTCATTGGCCAGGTTCACACCGCGCGAAATAATGACGACAGCAAAGGGGCAGTTGTTGTTCACTGCGGGTAAGATGTCAGAGAAATCGTAACAAGCCGTTCGTCTTGAACTTGGTTTTCATATTGTCACCTTGTTCATAAGTCGACGATAGTCTTCCTGCTTTTGTTCTTCATCATTGAAGAAACTATTGTTTAATTTACGGGACGAAACATTTTACGTCACTAATATCAGCAACTGTTTTGAAACGAGGCTTCACGTTATGCAATCTGAAGGCAATCTTTTGCTACAATCGCTGTGTTTGCGCGGGCGGAAGGTGCGTATTTACAACATGCCCTGTAGCTTTGTCACTCTGGTTTCTATGCTTTCTCTTGCAGTTCTGGTTCAGGTCGTACTGGCGTGTTTTGTGCTCTCAGTATCGTCGTGGAGCGCATGCGTGCTGAAGGTGCCGTTGATTTACTGCAGACTGTGCGACAACTGCGAGAACAACGACCTCAGATGGTGCAAACCTTGGAAGAATACGCATTTTGTTACGAAGCTGCTTTGCAGTATCTTTCCTCGTTTGATCATATCACTGCATAGTATAGAGATGTCAGCAATAATTTGATGATGTCTTAATACATGAAGACACGTTAGATATGCTTTGTCGTGAGAAAGAGCATCAAATGTCAATTTCATTCCATTATATACTGTCGTAATTACGAGCAAACATTACGTATATACATTACACTAGATACATAGATTAGGTAGTTTGAAGAGACGTTGATTCGATTTGATCATTCTTGAATTGTGTTCCTGACTTTGTGCAGCGGTGTATCGTTTTGTAATAGCTATGTTTTTCTTTCATCGTTGGCTTGTTGCATGACTAAAACCCGCTAAAACCCAAGCCAAAGATTGGTTATATGTACAGTAATTTCTGTATTTAGCCCCCCTTCTCTTTTAAGCCCCCCCTCTCTAATAAGCCCCCTCTTTTTTAAGCCCCCCTTAATGGTGTTTAAAAAACAGTAAGCCCCCCGGGGAAGCACAAAACCCTCCAGCCTCGTACCCAGGTTAGTCTCTGGCGGCTCGTTCAGAACGAGTCGTTCCCATGGTCGTTCCTGTGTCGAAGGCGAAGCGCGAACCAAACCATCAAAAACATCAGTATCTTTTAAACGCATTTCTTCACTTGTTGCGACGTTGAAAATGGACATTAAATTCAATTTACAATATTTTGAAGAAGAATCCGTGTACCATACGAAAAGAGAACTTGGGAAAGCTGACAACGTCGAGACCAACTTCAAGAAGACACTAATTAAATTTTCAATATTTTTAGTGACCATCGTATTTATGTTGTGGTCCTGGCGCCACATGGAAGGTATTAGAATTATATGTATGAGGATAAATAAAGTTTTACGAACTAATTCATCAAATCTCTCAGAAAATGTTGTTAGGTTGAGTGTTGAGCAATGAGCAATACAACCACACTGGACAGTTAATCGAAGATATAGGATACTTAGGACAGCGAAGTTTTACTCTAGACGGTGGAGACATAAAGAAGTAATAAGTCTTTGAACTTTAGTTACCTGGTACTTGTTATATGATTTGGCTCTTGTAGTTTACAGCAGCGATAACAGAAAACCTCCTTTCAATCCACCGGATATTAGTGATCTTGCAAAAACAGGTGCCGTATGCCCAACTCTGCTATATGCAAATCTACAATTTCTCTGTGTGCTACAGCAAAGTGCAAAAAAGCATGTTTGGAAAATTTTGAGTTCTGCTTGGCATGCATGTTGGAATAATGAATGTGTTTAAGAGGGTCAGGTTTACAAGTCACTTATTATATTTCTTCATCACCACTGCCAAATTACCAAAAATATGTAATATAGCCTACACAGAATTTTATCAGGCCTTGTTGTCTAATTGACATTTACCAACTTTAGCTCGTTATATTGTACATTACATGGATTGGTGCGTAATTTCAACAATTTCTGTGGCTTACAATGGCATTCCATTTGGAGTTCCAGTCTCTGTTGCAGATGGTCCAGTGAATAACAGTTCAGGTGTCCCATACATTTACATAACTCCATTCAGCTGGGCTGCCAAAGACCTGGCACAGAATGCGTCTTCGTCATTCAGTTTTTCTGAAGCTCAGAGC
Source organism: Phenganax marumi (assembly GCA_025400095.1). Lineage (NCBI taxonomy): Eukaryota > Metazoa > Cnidaria > Anthozoa > Malacalcyonacea > Clavulariidae > Phenganax > Phenganax marumi. Next base: position 471 of record JAODVM010149407.1, on the reverse strand, counting down.
AACTATTGTTCAAGAAATGATTATGACCCCGAAGATCCCAGGTGTGCCAGAGTGACTTTAACGGGCAAGGTATTTTTCGTGCACTTTTAATATATAAATACAGACTGTCACATTTACCTTGACCAAAGCTGTGTTTTAGTTATGCGTTTTTCATACGCATTTTACACCCACAAAAAAATTTAGAACCTACAAAATTTGCTATTTGTTATTGTGTCTGAAAGAAAGATACACTAAAAGGCTTCTAGCAAAAGCACTTGATGAAGCGAAACTGTTTTCATCACGCAAACACGCGCACGCATATTCTACTTTCACACCTTAGTGCATTGGTTTTGATGTCACTCGCGTTTTCTTCTCCTATAGGTGGTCAAGCTTACAACTGCTGAAATTCCATTTGCAAGACATGCCTTGTTTTCTCGACATCCAGTTATGAAAACATGGCCATCCACTCATGGTAAAATTCAATACTTGATA
>JAODVM010149296.1:0-14939 GCA_025400095.1 Phenganax marumi | reverse complement strand
CAACGAAATTCGAGCAAACTCGAAACCGCTGCGATTTAGATGCGGCATCAAAACAGCACATCGCTTCTAAATCGCATACTGTTCACACGCGCGTATTAAAATCGCAGTGACGTCGGCAAAAAAAATCGCACCCTAAATCGCAGGAAAAATCGCCCGTGTGAACTGGCCTTAACGTTACCAGAGTCACGAGCATTGCACGTGCACGGTCCACGTTCCCTCATTTGATAACGTCACTTTCCGGTCACCACGTGCGACGTCACTTCCGGCGCTGGATATGGGGTAAAATACTACTACCATCGATGCTAGGTGATTTACCATTATTGCTGCTAGTATTTCTATTTCTTCAAACTCGTAGCCCAGGATTTTCCTCTTTTGTAAAATATTACCATGAAAATCACCTACTACCTCACCCGAATAACTAGAAAATCTTGAATCCGAAGAAATGACGCTCGACGAGTTGAGATAAAAGACTTTTATGACTAAAGCCCCATACACACCGGACGCGATTAGGCAATGCGCTGCTGTCAAAATTTTGAAAGCAAGAAAATCTGCCCATGCAACAAAATTTTGAAACGCAATGGAAACTTAACTACAAAAGATATCATAATGCCTTTGAAGATCTGGAGAATCTCTACCATAATAAAGGTTAGCCAGTTGAACAAAGTCGAGAATCGCGTCGCCTTGTCGAATCGCGTCCGGTGTGTGTGCACCTTAAGGCTATACAAAGCACAAATGTGCGAGAACGAGGACAATGCCGCACGCAATGACGTCAAAAATGAAGGCCCTGCCCAAACTTGTGCGCCTGCCCAGAAAGAAACGTAGCATCGGAAACTGGGAAAATCGCGACCTTTGACGAACTATTTCTCCTTTACTGTAACGTTTTAGACCGAGATACTTTAGAAAAAATCTTATCTTAGATAAGGTCTTGAATTGTAGCCTAATTTGTTTTTGAAGTAGAGTTTCATTTTAATGCAGCATTTGACAGCATTTCACACAAAACCTCTCAACAAATTAGATTTTGCAATGGTTCTATATCTTAACCCCAGCTAAATATTGCAAAATAATGGCAGGCTCCGTGTTTTCGAATTCAAGCCTTAGCTGGATTAATTTATGATTTATACGTTCAGCAACTGCCTTGAAACAAGGTTTCACGACTTTTTATTTAAATAAATTGGCTAAAAGAGTAATTTCCTGTTGGAATTAAACTTTACTGCATCTCTCATGGGTACGTCCCTGAAGAAATCATCTAAAATTGTTGGAACGTAGCCTAAATATGACATGTCAAGCTAAACATAATAGAATGGACTATTTCTTTGTATGAAGTACTGTATACAGCAGTGCATGCGACCTCAACACCAAAGTTCTTAGGTTACTGAAAAGCGTGAACTCTGTGTTATATAGGAGACGAAAATGTCAGCTACACCTTGGGAAAATGAAGAAAAACGAAACTTCATTTACATGGAAACTATTGTCAATGAGGTTGCCAACGAAGGCCTGAGGAAAATTTTTAGAAAAGAATGGAATAGCCGTTACAAAGTCACGGTCGGAGCATGGGATGATACCAGTGTCAGCGGGCAGCAGTTGTATAACTGGGAACAAACACGAAAGAGGCCAAGCAAGAATATGATTCAATCAAAATTTCAACATGGAGATACAAGCCAATGGGATTGTACTGTGCTTTTCGATGCGATTCTATTTTCCAACTCCATTGGTAAAGCTGGTTTGAGTCCTGCAATAGAAATACAAGTCGACAGTCTGAGAAAGATGCGAAATAAAGTCGTACATGATTTTGGAGGAGCAATTTCCGATACCGACTTTCAAGCCATGATGACTGATGTTGAAAGTGCATTCAAAGCTCTTGGTCTTCCAACTAATGAAATTTCTCAAATTAAAACAGAAAGGAATCGTTACAAGTCGTTTCAAGTCCTTCCTCCAAAGCCTGCCCATGATGTTATCTCCCGTACTGAGAAGATAAGTGAAATGAGTGACGACTTGGAAAAGCTGCGAAACGAAGGTAAACTTACAAATTTATATATTTCTGGAAATCCAGGAAGTGGGAAGTCTCAACTTGCTAGTCAGGTCTGTGAGAAGATTTGGCAGGGTGTGAATTGGCCTGAAGAATCAGCATTTGTGATGACGTTGAATGGTAAAGACTTGGACTCTCTCCTCAGCTCGTATGAAGATTTTGCACGGCGCCTGAATTGCGATGAAAGCGTGTTGGTGAGCATATTGAGATCAACCAAGACACAAGGTGAAAAAATAAAACATTTGAGATGGCTGATAACAACGAGAATTAAAAATTGGAAGAAATGGTGGCTTGTGGTAGACAATGTAGAAAATCTCGAAATTATCTCGCCTCTTTTGCCTCTGACGGGCGACGACGATTGGAATCATGGTCAAATTATTGTGACAACGCAAAACAGGAATCACGTCCCGTCTGACAGTTTGCTCACCAAGCACGTCTCGATCAGTAGCGGTATGAACGACGTTGAAAGCCGCGATCTTCTGTCGTCTCTATCCGGATGTGCCAGTGATGATCCATTGATAGATGAAGTTGCAGAACAGTTAGATCGTCAACCTCTGGCAATGGCTGCGGCCGCTGTGTACTTTAGACGAGTCGTCCAAGCAAAGAGCAAATTTTCGTGGCTCGATTATTTGCAAAAGCTGGAAAAAGGGAAAAGGCAGATAACTGAAAAACAACTCCGTGATATTAACCCAGCGTATACTTCCACCATGACAACGGCTGTGTTTCTTGCTGTTGAAAAATGTGCCCAAAATGACTCTAATTTGAAACATGCTTTCCAGTTCTTGTCATTTGTTTCTTTCGAATCGATTCCACGTGATCTTTTTGCGAAGTACATTCAGCTAGTAGACAATAATTTCGATCAGGAGGAAGTTCTTCTTGCAATAGAACAATGTTCTCTGTTTCTTCCAGCCGAAAATGAAGATTGTGACATCCGATTGCATCGTGTTATCCACGAGGTTATTAAAGTCTTTTGTGGGACGAGTAAACCTGCTAAGTTCGAAAAGGATTTGCCAGAAAAAGGTGGAGGAAAGGAACTCACTGATGTTAAGTGCCAATTGCAAAATGTTGCTCAAGCTCTTTATCATTTCAAAGATAGAAGTGATAAAGTAAAAGTAGTTCCACATTTGGAGACATTCATTTCAGTGGTTACGAAGCTGTATCCAGAGCATGTACAGTTTTATCTAGAAGGTTCTTCCACGGATACTGATAAAATGTTTGAAATGTATATGTTCTTTGGTGAGACTTTAGAAAACTGTTACAAGCTAAACGTTTCCCTCGACTTTTTCAATTCAAGTCTTCAGCTGGCTCAAGGATTAAAAGATGAATTGTATATTGCTCGTGTTTACAACGGCATGGGTGTTGTGTATGGAAAGACTGGCGAATATAAAAAAGCAATGGATTATCTTCAGCGAGCAATTGCAATTAGAAAAGAACTACATGGAGATAAACATGTTGACATTGCACGCTCTTACATTAACCTGGGCAATGTGTGTCAAACTACTGAAGAATATGGAAAAGCAGAGGATTATTATCAGCAAGCACTTGCAATTGAAAAAGAACAAGTCGGAGAAAAAAGAGTTGACGTTGCAAAGTGTTACAATAACCTGGGTATTGTGTGTGAAGCTACTGGCGAATATCGAAAAGCAATAGATTATCATCAGCAAGCGCTCGCTATTCGAAAAGAACTGGGAAAGAAGGAAGAGGTTGCTGTTGCAGAGTCCTACATTAACTTGGGTAATGTGTATCAAACTACTGGCGAATATGGAAAAGCAATGGATTATTATCAGGAAGGACTTGTAATTAAAAAGGAACACGGAGAAAAAAGTGTTCACGTTGCCATGTGTTACAATAACCTGGGTAATGTGTGTGAAGACACGGGCAAATATGAAAAAGCAATGAATTATCATCAGCAAGCACTTGCAATTAAAAAAGAACAACTTGGAGATAAACATGTTTCCGTTGCACTGTCTTACAGTAACTTGGGTAATGTGTATCAAGCTGCTGGCGAATTTGGAAAAGCAATGGATTATTATCAGCAAGCACTTGCAATTGGAAGAGAACAGCTTCGAGAAAAAAGTGTTCACGTTGCAAAGTTCTACAATAACCTGGGAAATGTGTGTAGAATTGTTGGTGAATATGAAAAAGCAATGGATTATCTTCAGCAAGCACTTGCAATTAGAAGAGAACGACTTGAAGAAAACCATGTTGATGTCGCTTCTTCTTACAGTAACCTGGGTTGGATGTACGAAAATACTGGTGAATATGAAAAATCAATCGATTTTCATCAACGAGCACTAACAATTACAAAAGAAAAGCTCGGAGAAAAGCATGTTAGAGTTGCGGAGTCCTACAATACCCTGGGAAATTTGAATAGACTTGTTGGTGAACATGAAAAAGCAATGGATTATCTTCAGCAAGCACTTGCAATTAAAATGGAACGACTTGGAGAAAAGCATGTTGATGTCACTTCTTCTTACAATAACCTGGGTTTGATGCATGAAAATACTGGTGAATATGAAAAATCAATCGATTTTCATCAGCAAGCACTAATAATTAGAAAAGAAAAACTAGGGGGAAAACATGTTGATGTTGCGGAGTCCTACAATAACCTGGGAAATGTGTACAGAATTGTTGGTGAACATGAAAAAGCAATGGATTATCTTCAGCAAGCACTTGCGATTAGAAGAGAATGCCTAGGAGAAAAGCATGTTGACGTCTGTCAGTGCAAATCCGTATTAGCCTTATTTGCATCGGCAGGGAACAATTAAACAACACTTTGTACACGTTTATACAATATGAAGTTCTAGTAATCGTTATTCGTTTATGTGATACAACACGTTACAAAAACGTTGTAACCTTATGGCAGAAATAACTTGCAGCTTTGCAAGGTGTCAGTTTCGTTTAATGTTCAATTAATAATTAAAATACTTACTTCAACCTAAATTTATAGCTACAAAAGTCAATTCATGCAAGAACTATAGTACTATCCATCAATTACACGAACTATGATCGCATGCAAAATAGCTATTCTAAACTTTACTAACTAACTATCTAAACAAACATTATCTTTTCTTTTGGCACTAACATTAGCCCCTCCTATAAGAGGATATACTGCTCTTATACTCAATATACAATAAAGTTGGTGCATTTTAATGTTTTCTTAAAACTATCCGTTTGCTACAAAATAAAATGGTCTTGAGTCAATACTGTTTTAAAGACAGTACCAATAGTAATATAATCTACTCATCATTTTGAGGTTCATTGTTCTCCATCAAGAGCACCAATTTTATGACTGGGCGTGCCAGGGTCGATACGGACGACTCGAGTGTTGCTGAACGAACAAGTCCTTTTGTATCTCTCATAACACTGATCACTCTTGCCAAAGGCCAGTTGTTCCTTGCAACATCATCGTCCTTGTTTATGACTATGTTCCCACCTCGATGTTCCTTTCGGGTTGGTTCCATTTTGTCCTCGTTTGCAACGTTAGCAAATACTCTTTTTTCCATTTCGTCCAAAAAAAAAAATTTGCCAAATATTGGGCTCTTCTCCATCTCTTTCGAAGGTAAACATCGTTTCTCTCGAAATTACCGGGTGAAGGCATTACAACTTTCGCTTTCACGGTTAAGATGTGATTCGGTGTCAGCGGGTTGAGATCTTTTGCATTGCTGGATGGAAACGTTAATGGACGACTGTTCACAATACGTTCCACTTCTGCCATCAACGTGCGTAAGGATTCATCAATCAAGACGTACGAATCTGTCTCTCCCATACTCCACCTATGAGAAAAGCGGCTGGTGGGTTGCGGTTCCACATGACTGGCGAATCTGCGTTAAATTCATTCGAAGAAATTTCTTGTAATCGTTTATGATCCATTTCTTCTACTCTTCTACTGCCAATTTGAGGCTTCGGTGGCGCAATCGGTAGGACTTGCGCCTTTCACCACTGAGGTTGCTGGTTCGATTCTCAGCTCAGACTCTCATGTCAAAAGAGTCTATTAACTACTATGGCGGAAGTCGTAGGTTTTCTCGGGGTACTCCGGTTTCCTCCTACAAGAGAAGTTGACAGGGTGGGCTAGGATAAACAGATCAGAAAAGTAATAATTTATTGTTGTAAAAATAGGCTGTGTAAGGTAATATATATTCATCTACATAATTAGAAAAAGCATTGTAAATAGTTACGCATTCAGCTTACGCTGCAAAGTAGCTATATGTAAACCATCTATCTATCTACCTCGTACCACGCGAAGCGTCATCAGCTCGATTCTCCTTACTATCAACGTACCTCCACTGGTCAGCATCAGCTCGATCTCTGATGGTTTGAACTCGATTTGCAACGAACGTATGAAAACGGGCTCGATCACTACTTATATACTTTATAACGGTAGTGCTATCAGTCCAGTAAGTTTCTTTTTCCACTAACTCTAATTCTTCTTTCAAAATCGTTCCAATCTTGGCAGATAAAACAGCAGCAGTAAGCTCAACGCGTGGTACAAGTACTGCTTTCAAAAGAGTGAGGCGAGCTTTACCCATCAAGAAGGCATAGTGGTATCTCCCTTTTCATTTACTTGTCCTAGAGACAAGACTTGATCATAACCCATCATACTTTCTTCGAAAAAGCTGTGGATCTGTCGACTCACAGGCGTTCCAAAATCTGATAGTTTGAGACATTGAGTCAAAACGAACTACTCCAATGTGGGTAATTCAGTCGTCCATTTTTCCAACGGGCGCGGTATTCTTCCGAAAGCGCATTGTCCCAATCAATTTTCTCTTTGCAGAGGTCTTGAAAGATTCTTTTGCCAGACAGTAAGACCAGTGAGACCTGAATAAACTTGGTGAGACGGAATCCTCCCCGGGCACACATCTGGACAGCACCATCAATTCCTTCAATTGCCGTTTCTTCTGTTTTCTCGGATCTCAGACAGTCGTCAACGTAGAAGTTCTTTCTTAGAACGTTAGCAGCCTCGACGCCTTCTTCTTCGAAATCATCCGCAGTTCTTCTTAATGCGTTAATTCGAGCAGCTTGGCGAGGAAATTGCTCCAAATAAATGTACGTTCATCGGATACTCTCTACTAGATCCTGAGACAGATCTCCATTTGGCCACCATAAAAAGCGCAGGAAGTTTCTATGCTCTTCTTGTACACGTACTTGATAAGACATACTTTCGATATCTGCCATAAAGGCTACTTGTTCTTCTCGAAATCTCGTAAGAACACCCACTAACGAATTCGTCAGGTCTGGACCCTGAAGTAGTTGATCGTTCAAAGAAGTTCGTCGGAAGCGGGTGCTGCAATCAAACACTACGCATATTTTATGGGGCTTCTTTGCATGATACATCCCGTGATAAGGTAGGTACCAAACCTTTTCTTCTTTCGGGAGAGAATCTTCAGCCGATATTCTTCGAGCATATCCTTTCTAAAGAATATCGTTCATGAACTTCACATAATCTTCACGAAAGACACTGTTCTTCGATAACTTCATCTCCCGCCAATTAGCTCTTAAAATGATCTGATCTTTATTTGATGGCATATGCACGTCATAATCTCGAAAAACGAGAGGCATCTCATAGTCGCTGTCCTCGTATTTTGGGAGACAATCCCTCGTATTCACGAACTTCCTGTCTCCCCATGAATATTGATCTTCTTTAGAATGTCGCTCAATGAACTCAAGTTCCTACATTCTGTTCAAGGTTTCAGGCGTCACCAATTCTTTAACGGAACTTTCCACCATGAAGTGATGCTCTGAAGGCCTATCTGATCCGATCTCTTGGACAACGATTCTGTGACAGTCCACGGAGTGGTCATCGTCAGACATATAAAGTGGTCCAACTATTGTCCAACATGCAAAGGTGAGAACAGAGAAAAGGCCTCCATCTCTACAGGCGACAAAATCTCTGGGTTCGATGGCCTTTGGACAGTTCGTTCCTGTAAGAAGTTCAATCTTGACATTTTCCAGATGTTGGGGAGCTTGCTCGACCACATGCATGAGATGTTTCCATTTCCGATATAATTGTGGACTCGGTATATTGCTCTTGGTTCCAGGGATATCATCTCTGGTGAATACTCTCGGAAGGGGAATGGTATTTGACCCGTTCAAGTCTGAAACTACGAGATCACACACCACCTTGGTATTGCACGTTTTAATACCATCTATAGTGCGAAACACCACTTGGGTATCCATAGCTTTCACTTCGAGTTGCTCACGAATATGTTCTGCAATAAACGTACCAGTGCTACAAGAGTGAAGCATAGCATACGTGATGACTTCTTTATCGTTACTCTTTAGTCGAACTGGAACAATGGGCATCGATTCCACAGACAATTTGACGTTGCTTACACGACGTCGTCAACGACCGCATACGCACAATTCTTGGTTGTGTTCTCAGAGTTATCTTTGTCCCTTTTGTTCCATAACAAGCGTAGCACAGTCCTCTATTAGCTATCAGGGCTCTTCTTTCAGATAAAGATTTCTTTAAATACACTTTACATTCGTTTAAATCGTGCATCGCGTTGCAAACAATACAAGGGACGGGGAATTCTTTATTTTTTACAGTTACTCTGCTTCTTTAGCAGAGAGATATGAAATGCTTGCGATGTAGGTCTTTGCGGACACTCTACACAAATATTACAAATACAAGTCTTCTCTTGATTTTTTCCATTCAAGTCTTAAGATATCTCAAAGTTTAAACGATGAATTTTGGGTAGCTGTCGTGTACAACGGTTTGGGCAGTGTGCATAAAGACATGTGCGAACTGAAAGAAGCGGAGGATTGCCATCAGTGAGCTTTAGAAATTTGTAAACAACAACTGGGTGAAAAACATATTGAGGTCGCTAATTCCTACAGTGGCCTGGGATGTGTGTGAAGTTGCTGGTGAATATGAAAAGGCAAAGGCTTTTCATCAACGAGCAATAGAAATTAAAAGAGAACAACTCGGTGAAGATAATATTGAACTAGTTAGTTCTTTCAATGACCCAAGTGTTGTGTTTCAAATTGCTGGTGAATATGAAAAAGCAAAGCATTACCATCAACGAGCACTAGAGATTAGTAAAGAAAAACTGAGTGAACAACGTGTTGATGTCGCTGCATCTTACAATAACCTAGGTGAAGCGTGCAGACTTAATGGTGAAATGGAAATAGCAAAGAATTACCATCAACGTGCACTAGAAATTCGTAAGCAACAACTGGGTGGAAAACATGTTGATACTGCAAGTTCGTACAATAATTGGGGTGCTGTGTGTTTACATACAGGTGATACAAAAAATGCAAGAAGATATTTTCATCAAGCATGTGAAATTCTTGAAGGACAACTCGGTGAAAAAAATGTTGATGTCGCTTCCTCTTACAATAACCTTGGCGAAGTATATAGTCATAATGGTGAAATGGAAAGAGCAAAGGATTACCACCTAAAAGCGCTAAATATGGGTAAACAACTGCTCTGGGAAACACATGTTGATGTTGCTACTTCCTGTATTAACCTGGGTAATTTTCATACAATTACTGGTGAATATGAAAAGGCAAAGGATTTTCATCAACGAGCACTAGAAATTCGCAAAAATCGACTAAGTGAAAAACGTGTTGATGTTACTTCATGCATTAAACTTTGTGAAGTGTACAGACATACTGGAGTTTTGGCACAGGCAAAGGAATACTTGGAACAAGCTCGAGAAATTTTTATCGAGCAACTGCTACATGTTAATGGCGGTAGTTCTTTCAATACTGCGCTTCTTTTCTTTCGACTTCTTAGTGAAAATACAAAAGCAAATGGGATTTTCTCGAACGAGTAATAGAAATTCGTAACTAACAACTGGGTGAAAAGCGCAATGCACGTATTCGGATGACTTTGGAAAAGGGCATAAATAATTTTCCGCTTTCAAAAAAAGTCTGCCTCCACACGTTGTCATTTGTGAATCGCTTTTGGCGTCCACGCGTAAACTCAAAAGCGATTTAAAGACGCTCACACTGCCTGCTGATTATCAGAGCAAAACATCTGTTTGCAATCTCGCAAACCGTGAGCTTGCATTTCTTTGCGGGCTTTGCTGTTTCGCCGCGAAACATCGATCAAACTCTGTTCGTACTTCGTGGTATTGATAGTACACAGCAGCATGAATCAAAAGGAGCTCCTTAAAAGTTTATATTCAACAGAAAAAGCCACTGCATCAAAAGGAAAAACCAAGAACGACAACGTTGTTTGGACAGATAGTGGAAGCCGCGGCAATCTAGGTAGTTTCCATTTGAAAACGGGCAAACATAAAGAGACAATGGATTATATTTTTCAGCCACTCAACATCTACGTTTACCTCTTGTTTTGAATTCGCAAAATTGTAATGGAACGTTTGCTCACTTGATCAAAAAATAGGGAAATTGACAGTGGCTAAAGAATGTGACAAAAAATTGTTGCTATATTTCTAGAATTTTAAGAAAATCATTTTGTTGTTTTAACTAACCATAGCGAGCCCTAGAGAAGTGAGTGTTGCCATGGATAATTAGAACATGAATTGGACGTTTCGCACACTTGTCCTACAACGAGATGTGGTTTTAGATTGTAACTACGTCCCTGCAACTTACGTAAGCTTACCTTATTTTAAAATCCTTAGAGATCGTGCGCTGTACCAAAACCATAGAACAACGAATTGGTAAAGTCTCAAATCCATATTCGCTGTTTCCACCGTGCACGAGTTCTCGGTAACATGAAGAAAACAATAAAACAAATGCTTTGGTTGAATTGCCAAACCTTTTTTCTTATAGGCTCTGTCTCCTCCGGGCCAGCTAGTTTGCATATGGACATTGAAATAGAAAAAATATTTTAGTCCGGTTTTTAAACCATTCCTTTAATGACTACGGCCCGTTTACGGTACCAGATTGGGAAGGCCACGACATCGAATTAAGCACTTTCGAGGTGAGTTTAGCTCCAAAATTTATGATAAGATAGCAGTACTAACAAACAGTCATAGAAAAATTGTTTGAACAAATATAAGCGCAAATGAGTATAGCCGATGCCGTGACCATGCAAATCCAGTATTATCTAAACTTGCCCTATGGTTAAACAAATATTTTAGTAATTATTTCGTGTTTCCATTCTTTTGTAAAAATATAACACTAACAGTTTGTCTTGTTACCTTTTCATTAATATCACCACAACCTTTAGTTCTCAATGCTCGGTTTATTCAAGTGAAGTAAGATTTTCAAAAAGCTTTACCCGGAGTAAAACTTGAAAAATTGGACAGAAACCGCTCTTGCACTTTTTAGCGCACGTTACTTGGAACTGTTTCTAAAAGATAAGAGAAAACAAGTTAACATTCGCAGAAAAAATCAAGGTTTTAACCACCTAATACCAATGCGATTTACTTTGCAATGTGGTTTAATTTGGGCTTATGGTTCCTTTCCTCCACAGTGTTATGAAGACAGTTGTTGCGCGAAAAGTCTCCGCATGATTTGTTATTAAGACAGCAACAATTGTTTAAAGTGGCCAACCAATTGCTCTGACGCATCCAATATGCATGTGGATTCACAGTACGCCTGCCTGTATTGTTGAAGGCGTCAATTTTAACAGCTCCTTGAAAAAATATGGCAAAATGATTATATTCAAAATTTGTTCTGAATTCAAAACATTTAAAGAGAATTTTAAAACATTGCAGAGCATTTTTATGTTATGCATGGTAAGATACTGCAATAAGAAATATTAACAGCTCCGAGTGAGCAATCGGCAATATTGAAGGTGAGTGCGATTGTATTGGGTCACAACTGCGGCCATGAAGCTTTTATTCTACCATGTTTTGACAAAGGACCGACCTGTGAGGCGTAACGTAGCCACTTTTATTGCAAGACTTTCCGGATCATCGTACAATACTTGATGGCGTTGATCGTTCATGTCGACGTAATCAAAATACGGAGTTTGGCTTCGTTGGTCCCATTTTCTATAAGGCGAACGAGGAAGGCTAAGAATTTTATGACTGGTTCAAGCGAGCAGCCAGGTACAACGTATAGAGAAATGATATCGTTTGCAATTGTCCATCTGTTGTAGACTGATTTGAAAATTTTGAATAGTCATCGTGCCTGTGACAAGGCAAAAAAGACTGCAAATATAAGTAAAATTCTTCAGCAGCCAGGTGCAAGGCACGTTCTGTTGGACAGACCAAAATGTCGTAAACTTATCGCATTGTGTATGATACATGAAGTAATGTGCAGATTAAATGGCAACGAACCAATGCGAATTGTGTTTAGTGAAACTTTGGCGGTGTTGTACTACAACACTGCACGTTTGTGAAAATCACAACAGGCGAATTTGAATTTTGCATATACTGATAGAGGGATTTTGCTTGTTAAAACATTTTCCCCAGAACCGGGGGGGGGGAAGTGGACGAAACGACACACAGACGAATAATTCGACAGAGACCGTAATATAAAAAGCCAGCGATTCTTCCATACCCATGCCTTTATATATTATTTCCTGCAACGTTCATCTGATAGTTCGTCGGATTATTCGTCCCGTCTTTATACTAGATGAATAATATAGCCGACGAATTATGCGTCTGGATGCATAATGCACCTCTAGTATAAAAACGGCCATTATTGTTGTTTTTCTGTAAGAACTATAGGCAAGACGAACTCAAAGTAATTTTAGTGGGCCAACCAATCCAATCAGACTTGACAATCGAAACCTTGGCTCGTAAACAGTAACCTCTTGGTAAGGTGCATCCACTTAGTAATAATATGATATTATAAGCTTTATTGAACCTTCTATAAAGTCAAAATACTAAGGTTCTTAGCTACAATAAATATCGCCATGGGTTAGATCTATTTACAACAATGAGGTTGTATTATAAACTATAAATTATGTTACTATTATATAAACTGCTGTCATATGCTAAATGAAAACTTGTTTCACACTATTTGGGGAAAAAGGAATTCTTCAATCTGTTCATTTTGCACGCGTACTTATTATATTTATTCACTATATATTCTCAATCTATTTGCTATTAAATTTATTCGCTTTTATATTTATTTTCAGTTTGGTAAACCAGAGCAGTGGTAATATGTACAGGATCGTGGGTACTCGACAAAATTTGATTTGGATTTAGATCTACATTGAAAAGCGCAATTGTTTAGTCGAAAACTGAATTACGTGAGTTACACAATTGAAGGCAAATGCACAGCAATAAAAATTTGTTAGTATCCTCCCTCGGGAAGTACTCTATCATACTTTAGAATGAAAGGCAATGTAACCTGTAAGCTGTACTGATGGAAAGTAGCCCAAAAGTTGTCTTACAGAATATCTCTCTTCTAATAAAAAAACGACACAACTCTGTCACCGGCAATTGCATTGTCATAGCAACAATCCGTTAAGATTCTTATGTGCGGGCTTAGAGGTAATGAGACAGACAGGAGTGCCACACTTCGCCCACGAATTGCAATTATTAATATCGTACACCTGAAAAACTCGCACGAACTTGTTCAAGGAAATATAAGATCTCTTAATAACTGAAGAGCATAGAGACGCTTGGCAACTTTCTTGAAAAAGTGGTCAAGATGAAAGGTCTCCTTGAGGTCTTCGGAAATAATTAAAGTGATGCTTGTTGCGGTACGACGGAAGTATTTTATCTATGAATAGTAGATTGAGTACTGATTGGGAGTCATAGAAATAATAGACATATAATACATAGTCCCTGTCTCGTTTCAGTCAAAACTTTGTCTCAACGAAATCATGCATTCAAGTCAAAAGGGCACTATTACTCGGTCCAGACTCATGCAGTGATGATTTTCGTGTGGTTTCCGAGAGGAGCGAGGCTTTCCAGTGTTGTTTATTGGTATTTTGTTTGAACATGTTTGGTTTGTGTTTTGTACATTGTAAATCGGTTGACGAAAGTTACCTTTATTTGGGTGATTAACATAGAAGATTTAAAATTTTAACAAAGGATTTGTTATTGAAATAAACAAAGAAAAGGCAAGATTAGATCAATGCTTGTCGATTTGGTGCCTATAGTGTAGATCGGGCGAAATTGTTTGTGGATTTGTGGTGAGTAAAAGATAAATATACATTTATTTTAGTGGCTTTATTTCTTTAGTTTTAAGTCAACTTGAAAACAACAATATAGAATAAGCGACGAAAAAAGATTAAATTTTTGTAAACATTTACCTGTAAAATGATTGACAATTGTCTTGATTTTATGCTTCAGGGTTTTACCTTTTTTTTTGTACCTCCTATTACAGTCTAATGCCGAACAAGTGTTTTTCTTTTTTTTTAAATGAAAGTTTTGGTTAGTTACATATTTTAAATAATGGTATTATACTTGCAATAAAACACTTAAAATTCTCGCTCCTTGGCCAAACTCAAAATGGCGCATTCAAAAAGGCACATATGGCGAAAAGGCAGAGACATGGTTCGTTATCACCACGCATTCTATGACTGTTATTTCTATGTTGGGGGTGAGTCACGGGCAGGAAAACATGCTCAGATTTTCTTTGTTGTTGAAGGGTTTGATGTCGTGTACTCAGCTGAAGCAATCGCCGATTCGCGACAGTAAGACCGGAGCAGGTTGTTGGTGTTTATTCTATGGCCTCCCGTATGCTAGTGCGATGTACAATTTTGACAGTATCATTGAAGATATCGTTCACTGTCATCAGAAAAGGCAAAGCGTCAAACTTGGTTCATTTGGGATACCTAAACAGACCTTCAAATAGAATATTTCGCGAAATTTTTTGTACTTAGTCTTCTATCTGTGAAAACTTGGTGATCCAATTAATAAGAACGGGAGGTATGTTTACGCTTTTTAGCTTTTTAAATAAAATGTTAAAGCGTACACGCTACAATGTTTTTCAAAGTTGTGATAAAACTGATAGTGAATGACACTTGCCCAAAGTGTCGAAGCGATACTTCCTCAAGTACATAGTTTCTTGTCAAGTTGCGTTTATTTTACTA
>JAODVM010149185.1:0-14940 GCA_025400095.1 Phenganax marumi | reverse complement strand
ATCTACATGAAATCGCAGGAAAATCGACTTACGCAATTTTGGGGAAGTCGGACATCTGTGTGTCTCTAATCTGTGCCACCACACCGCACGCATGCACGCGATTGACAACGCGGCGAAAATTTTCGATTTTCCATTAAATAATTTACATTTAACTTTCATCCTATTCGATATTTTTCAAGTATTCCGAAGCACTTTAACATTTTTAGCCGTTTAGTATGTACATTTTGTAAAGTTGCCTTCCACCGAAGGTTCTGTTTTTGCTCGAAAAACTGAGAATTCGCGTCATGTTGTGAAATCGTGCTCGGTGAGTTGGGGCTGCTCTCCTTTTACGCGTTTTTGACATGCACGTACACGCACTTACACGCACGTTCAAAGTTTTACAGTTTCTAAAAAAACACCAACATATTGACACATAATTATCAAAACTTCAAAATTCTAAACAATTCCTTTTACGGTTGTTTATAAAATAGGTTTGATTACCAATTAAACTTTTAATAAGATTCTTGTAGTTTTTGCACAGCGAAAACAACAGTATCAGTATTCGTTTGAGGCATATGGTTTGAGGGTACACCATGTATATATTTATTATTGCAACTTTTATGCCAGTGCACGTGCGAGAAAAAAACGTTTAACTGGAAAGTAGCCTTAACATTTGAACTTTCGACCAGAAACGTGCAGAGATATTGAGTTTTGCATAAAAATCTAAACTTTAGTCCAAAAATATACTAAGATCAGTAGTTTTAGCCCTAAAATTCGGGCATACTCGGGCTGACATTCAGGCTAGGACGGACTTTAGAACTGAGGCCAGCGTTTATTCCACAACAAACGCACGTGCAAATGTTTACTGTAAAGGATTACGATTGACTTGACACCATTTGGATGCCTGCCTATAATTACAAAATAATGAACTAAATTAGGTTTCTCAAGGTTGACATCATGGCTCTTCCAACAGACTGTTATGGTTTTCCCAAAGAAATCGGTTTATATTCACCAACTTTCGAGAAAGATGCTTGCGGAGTCGGGTTCATCGTGAACATTGACGGAACGCGAAATAATGAGGTATTGTTGAATGCTTTTCATCAACAAGAAGAGGTCGTGGTCAAGTGCTGGGATTTTAGAGCAACTATTGTTTTTCTAAACCAATTTGTTAAACATCTTTTGCAATGATGTTTTTTCGTTTATGTGAAATTAATAGGCAAATTTTTTGTGTAGCCATGAAATATTAATCGTAGTAAACATTTGAAGGCAGATTGCTGTCGGAAATTCTGACTATAATTTGAATCGCAGTCTGCCAGCCGGCTACGCGAACTGAAATTTGTCAAATATATACGTTTAATATTGTGATTCAGTTGAACTAAGACAGCTTTGATGCATAATACCAGTTTAGTACACCCACACCGTAACTGATCCTGTAAGCACACAGAGGCCGGAGTATTTGTGAAAGTTCGGGACTTTGAGAGCGGCGGCGTTCAATATCACCCAAGCAGCTACTAAAAGGAAACGTTTCATTTCGTTTTCAGTTAAAACCAGTAGACTCCACTGTATCTGAAATGGTAGCACCTACGATAAGATCGTTTCATTCCTTTTTAAGGCTGTACCTGGGATAAATGAGGGTGTCTTTTATGTGGGCGTTAATTAGAGGGGAGCGTGACATTGGTTGACACCAGTGAACTGTAATATCAACTGGAACGATAACTACAGTTGATCAGCGCTATGCTTGGTTGATGCCAAAACATGAAGAAAAAAAACTGAGTTTTTGACTCTGTTTCCAATTCAATTTGTATAAAAATTAGTAAATGAACGTATTTTACCTAGTTCTAAACATTCCCAGATATTTAGTTTCTATGTCGGTCTCAAACGTTCAAAAACTCAGAAAAACCACTTCAATTTAGGCTTCAAACATGGCGGCGAAGTTATCGTTCCAGTTGATATTACAGTTCACTGGTTGACACTGTATCTCTGGTTGGGGGGGGGGGGGTAGGGGAGGGGCATCTGTCAGAACCAGGTGTTTAGTTGAGACTGCCCATTTATTAGATTCTTTCTCGAAGTCAAAAACTGTACTTGTATATAGATAGTTAGTATCATAATATTAGCAGCCGTAATATACTATTTAGAAAAAGACTAGATTGGTTTAGATTAGAAATGAAATGAACAATATAAACTCTTTGAATTGCAAAGGCCAAGGTGTACTGTCTTTCTCTTTGTTATTTTGCTGTCCCACACAAGAGAGATGAGATTCTTGCATCTTAATGAATTAACAAAACTACCTGACAATTTCTCTTTTTTACTCATTGAGTGACAATGTACTCCAGCGCACCCTACTTTGTTGTTTTACTCGGTCTATCATCAGATGATTTTACTTGTAAAGAAAAGGCTCTTGCATCTTGATGAGTTAACAAAACTATCTACAAGAATTTCTCTTGTTGACTCATTGAGTGGCGATTCACTTTCATATATCTACTTTGTTATTTTACTGGGTCTAACACCAGATGATTTTACTTGTCAAGATAAGACTCTTGCATCTTAAGGCCGGTTTACACTGTCAAAGTTTCTGTGATCAAAGCAGCACCGGGAAATCCTATGTTCTGAAAAATTTGTAAGAAGTATCAGAGTGTAGTAGTTCATTGTTGAGCACTGTATTAGTTCCCTTAAACATTTGATTTTAGCAAATCCTTCAAAACGTAGGATTTACCTGTCTGAAATTCCCACTTTCATCACAGAAACTTTGACAGTGTAAACTGGGCCTTAATGAATTAACAAAACTATCTAAGAATTTCTCTCCCTGATTCATTGAGTGTCAATTCACTTCTGTGCACCCTACTTTGTGATTACACTCAGTCTAACACCTGTTGACTTTAATTTACAAGAGTGGTGTTGTGTTAGGTACACTGAGGTTTTGCAAATGGTTAACAGGAGGTATTTGTTGTCATTTGTTCAGATCATCCAAGAAGCATTGATTATTCTGAATCATATGAGCCATCGTGGAGGATGTGGTTGTGATCAGTTTAGTGGTGATGGAACTGGAATTATGACTGCAATCCCTCATGATTTGTATCTCAAAATCCTTAGGTAATCATATGTATGTACAATCAAACTTCTATCGACAGGTACCTCTATAAAACAGACACATTTCACATAAATTAAACACTTATTGTGTTTTTGCAAATTTCTCAAGCGGACATCTCTTTAAGTGGACAACTCAGGGTGGTTGTGAAGGTGTTTTCTTAATAGAAGTTTGGCTCCACTATTACACTCAAAATACAAAATCCTTCCCGCTCCTGTTTCTGCAACTTGTTTTTCATTTCATAATTACTGCGTGGATAATTGACAATTATAGAAACGTGTTCTGTACTACAGAAACGGTTACTGAATAATTAGTTCACTAAATGCTCTGTTGACTAAATGTAACCATGAATTGTCAAATAAAAGTTGAATACTCTGAACAAAAATGGATAAGTTTTTTATCAAAATTGTGTTCGATGTACAAAACTTGTAGTGTTGGACCGTCAAAACTTGGCGCCAAGGTCATATGTGAAGTAATTATTCAGTAACCATTTCTGTAGTACAGACCAGGTTTCCTGTAATTTTCAATTAGTCACGCGGTAGTAATGAAATACAAAACAAGTTATAGATTCAAAAGCGGGAAGGATTTTGTATTTTGACTGTAAATTCTTGGTGATTACACTGTGACGACTTAGTGTCCAAAAGAGGCATCTTTAGTTATTAAGGCCGATTCATGGGGTCAGTGTTTGCTGTGATTTTCTTCTTTTGGCATATGTGATTGAGTGGGTTGACTGACAGGTGCATTGGCAAAATTATTGGATCGAGCATATTTGCCATTCATCCACTTTATTACGTATTCCTTCAATGTGAGACAGATTTCAGTCTTCATTGCCCAAGTGAACAAGCCTTTAGACTTGCTTATACATAAGCGAAGAGTTTGTCAACTACTCTGCCAACCTTTTCTCCAGACACTCTGGTTTCCTCATCCAGAGAAAGTTGACTGGGTGGCATAGGCGTAATGAGCTTAGACGTTTTGGGGGCGGGGCAGACGGTAGTCCGCCTGACGAGCGTTGAATAGGGATGAGCCGATCGGTATAGAGGGCCGATTAGCCGATTCGATTAATCGGTGGCCGATTAGGAGCATTAATCGGCCGATTAATCGGCCGATTAATCGGCCGATTAATCGGCTAAAGCCGATTAGTATGATGGAAAGTTGACTATAAGTCTAATCTCTCATACAGTGAATTGTAAACGCGCTTTCAGGTACAAGACAAAGTCGGCAAAACGAGGCGCGGCTTAAAATGTTATGCGTTGTATTTCACGTGTTGTATATCATAGACCTCCAGAGCTTTCAATAAAAAATTATTCTTAACGTTTCGCTCTTCGTGCTTATAAGCTGCACGTGTTACACAAGCCCGTTGCCACCTAGCTGTGCCGCTATTTTTGTCAGTGACTACGTTAAATATATTTCCGTTTGTGAAAAAGGAGAGCGAATAAAACTAATGCGCATCCAAAGTAAGACGAATACGCAGATTTTAGAGCGTTTGATCTTTAAAAAAACCAAAAACGAAGGAATAATCGGCAAACGGCCGATTATACGTAAACAATCGGCCGATTTCCGATTATTTTAAAACAGCCGATTATCGGCCGATTAATCGGTTGTGCCGATCAATCGGTTCATCCCTAGCGTTGAAGGCGCGAAAATTGCCAGGGGGGTCCAGGGGCATGCTCCCCCGGAAAGTTTTGAAAATTAGAGTCTCTAAAATGCTATTTCCTGCCTTTTGGGGGGTGAGATTTTGTGCACGGTGCAGGTGAGGAACTAAGACGAAATATCGCGAATATCACTGCAACAAGACCTAGTCTAATGACTACTGAATGTCATAAATATGTTGCTTTTACCAAAAACCTAACTCAGTCTTCTCTACAAGTTTATCCCTGTATAATAGTGTATAGTTTCAAAAGAAATGTAAGGCACAGCAGACATTCCAACGTCAGCAAAAAAAAATTAGGGAGATTGATCTTGGGGATTATCCCACTTACTCTGGGAAAAAGATTGTGTCCCCCAGTGATGGAGAAATGGTGTAACTTTTGTAGAAATTTTTAATGTTTTTTCCGAAATTTCTAAAATAGCATATCCTGCATGTTTTAAGTCGGAAAGTCTTACGAAAACGCTAAACATTACATGTAGTCAGAAAACTGCCTCATAAATGAAGATCCAAGCTAAGGCCCGTTTCAAACGTCGCGCTACTGCCTTGTCGAATGCATTAAAAACAATAGATAATCAGCTGAAACTCCTCATTATCGATTGTTTTTAATACATTCGACACGGCAATAGTGCGACGTTTGAAACGGACCTGAGGTATACATAGCGAGGTCTCAAGATACTGAAATACAATAGTACCGTTTCTATGACAAATTCGAGGACAAATTTATGCTCAAACTTACGTTTTATAGTCTACTTGTTTCTAAAATATTTCGGAAATCCGGAGAATTTGATTAAAATCGGGAGACAGGGAGATTGCACGAATTTTCGGGAGACTCCCGGACAATTCGGGAGAGTTGGAATGTCTGCCTGTAGCAGGCTGCACGATAATATACAAAATACTTCAAAATCTACACATGCAGGAACTTTGGAAGAATAACGTAGTAAAACATCGCGCGCATGAAGAACATAGAATGTTCATACTTTTTGTGACGATGTTGATGTCACATTCTCACATATATTTGGACTGTAGAGAATGTTCATGTACATTTATGACAATGTTGATGTCACATTTCACACATAATTTGACTACAGTTTCCATTTGCTAATTGCGTCTAAATATTCCTGCATAAATCTCAAATGTAGAAAAATACTCTCATGTTCGGTTCTTCATTTTTGGAGCTTCTTTTGTCAGACAAAGAGCAGGTATCAAGTCTTCTGCGCTGTGCAGGAGTAGACTTTACAATGTCTGTTGGTAATTCCCTCTTTGTGTAGCTTCCGTTGAACTTTTCTTTAATGAGATCTCTTCTCTTCAGTAGACTGTTCTTTTTTTCTTCAGCTGACTTAACGGCTAAACGTATGCCTCAGTGGCACGATTTACAGATGATTTTGAAGTCGTTTTCCTTCGAGATGTTAACAGACAAGTATCTTTTAATGTCTAGACAATACTGTGTTTTTTCATCATCTCGGTTCACTAGTCGAATAATGCTATCTTGCGGCTTTTTGTAAGATGTGCTGATGTTTTTCACACCAACAGCACAATGGTTGTTTCGAAAAGTATTAAAGCTGCAACTATCTACAAGTTTCTCAGGTGTTAGTGAGTTTTTAGGCATACTTCTGTCAGTGTATGTACTACTTTTTCTACTTGACCCTGCCCCTCCCCCCCGTCAGCGGACAGCATCCTGTCTGGTGAATATTAATGAGTGCCGAGTGTGACAAGTCTCGCTCGTTGCCTCTCACAATTATTCTATTCCGCTCACCTACGCTTCCCAAAATGCACCTGCCCTCCCTAAATTTGGTGCATTTGAGACAGTGATTCGAGTGAGACCTGGAGGAAGTCTACTAAATGGTATGAGTTGCTAGATCTTTATTTTACACAAGGGATGGATGGTATTTTGACCCTTAGCAGCAAAGCTAGCGATATCAATACTGGCGAGTTGCTTTTCGATTCAAGCAGTGGTAGTGAGCTGAGTGATAGCACTTATGGCAGTTGAAAAGACAGTGATCACCTCAAATGCAGATCTAGTTCCATTTCTACCACTTCAAGTATAAATATGGGTGAATCAAGTAACGAAGGTAAACAGTCAGAAGAGAATGCTGAGTTTCCTAAACCAAGTAAAACAGAAAAAACTGATGATCCAAACAAAAAACGAAAGTCAAATATCAGCAGAGTTAGTTGCAAATCAAGAAGAACAGGTATGCCCAAAACTCAAACAGCTGCCATATGGCAAATGTTGCAAGGTTTAAAGGATTTCCCTGAGAGGCAAGAAAGACAATAGATGATCGACTAAATGTTATGCTGGATGCAGAAAGAAACAGGGATGAACTATTCTTGATTTTTCAAAGAGAGAAAGCTCAGGCAAATCGACAACATGAAATGATAATGGCACAGTGGCTTCTTCAAAGTGGTGTAAACCAGTCATCTATATCTGGCTTTGCAATTCATTCTCCTGTTAGTAACTCTGTTTCCTGCGGATAACGAGCAACAGTGTACACACATAGTGGAAACATGTTAGATGGTATGGTATTTTGGAGGTTCAGATGACAGTTTACGAACATACCAACAACTCTGAGAGAAACTATTTCAAATATAACTAACAAACCATGAGTAGAAATTAAAGTTTACAGTAGTTTACTGATATTACAGTTCACAAATGAAAACAACTTTTCATATTTAGTTATGTTATGTAACATGAGGCAATGTTTGTGGCAACTTTGAATGCAATTTCTGCTCATACTCATGCTATGTTGATACATATTTGCAAAAACACTCCTTTATTCCACCTGATATTTTTATCACTTTCATTACTTTCTTTCTTTGTTGCCTTCTGAATAGCAAAGTAAAATGAGATTCACAATCAAACAATCTCTGTGAAAATGCTTTTTTGCATAGCATTGCTCTGTGTCAGAATGGCATTGCAAGTTGTAGACATTTTATTGTTGACATTTTATTTTGCTGCTATCATAACGATATATTCAGGTATCTTAATTATTTGTACATAATTGAGAAATTGTTTGACTTCCAATTGCCATGCAGAAGATAGTGTTTCATATAAGATTGATTTCGATTTCACTAGTGCATAGACCACAACCACCTTGCAATTTGTTGCTGTATGTCTTGATTTAGTCTTTTATCTTTTGCTCTCTTTGTGTGTTCTCTCAACAGATGAATTTTCATCACTTCCAGTTGCCAACTAGGATTGCAGGGATCATTTGTACTTATGCAAATGTTGTGCAATGTTATGCAAGCCATTATGATAGCTTTGATGTTTGAACATCAGACAGAAGTCTTTTATAAAGAGAGAAGTCTTTTCAAAAGACAGAAATCTTTTATAAATTATATGCCATCTTCCTTTGAGCATGCCATAGGCATGCTCAGAAACAACCTTAGCAGCTCTTAACTTTTTATAAAATTTTTCTTTCCAGGATAGAGCTTAGAAAAATCATGATGGTGGTCACTGATCAGAGTTTGCAGGTATGCCATTTTATCTTTTGATATTGTTGGTGAGAAGCAAAGGGATGTTATTTCCAGCAACTGTAGGAAAAGACTCGATTGAGTATTTTCATGTGGAATCAAATCACCAATTAACAGTGGTAAATAAATTGGTAGGCACCACATCTGCCCAGCTACAACAGTTTGAATAGTGTTGCTGTATTCTATTACAATACTCTCTTGACATTAAAACTTGAAAACACAGTTGGCAATGGTATTTTGACAACTATTTGTTATTCATCCTATTAGTGAACGACAATGTTAGACTTGAGCCAATGATTTCAGGACTGCAAGCTGCATGTAAGTTATAAGTTCTTTGAATGTTTGCATGGTGAGTTTGTAGATGATATAAGATTTTGTGGAAAACACCACAAAAAACTATTTGTGCAAAACTTTTGGTTCGTAGGTCTTATTACTTTGCATAAATAATTTACGTGGTGTTTCCACAAAAGCTATTTTATATGTAAATTATTTCTTGACCAGTCTATTTGACTGGTCAATTTTGACTACTACCATTAGCAGTTCTTTTTCTAGGGCACATTATTCTGACAATATATATACAATACATCAAAGTCGTATTGTAACTTACCGTGCTGTTTTAGGCTGTTGTCATTTGACAAGAACTTCTGTTCACTAATGGGAGATGGCTTGTTCTTGTCGTTGTAATAGACAAGATCATACTTAGAAATGCGGCCATTTAGTTCTTCCAGGGTAAGACAATGCTCTACTTTGATGTAATCTTTTAGCATTTCTTTCACTTCATACTGTAACACACCCTCAAGAATGTCATGCATCACATCAGATGGCAAACCACCAATGACAGGGCAATACCAATGGTCATTTAAGACAGATCTATGGTTGACTCCATATGCTTTACTGAAGTGCTTTTCATGTGCTAGCACCTGTTTGCAATGGTTGTTATAGCCATCTTTTGTGCGCAAGACAACTTCTTTTTCATGAAACTGGATTATTTAACAGACAAAAAATTATCATTAACGAATAAGTATTGAATGTGCGTATTCATTCATTCACAAGCATGTGAAACGCACAAAACTAAATCTGCTTTAGCTTACATACCATTGATCTGATTTCTTCATTTGTTCCCAGTCAGTAACGACATGGTCTATGTGCAGAACAGCTTTCTTTGAAACCCCCCAGAGCTTGTGCACCAAGATTATCAGTTGAACCATATGCGATTGTTCCATAGAACGTTCCTTCTACTCCATTGACAATAAACGTACAGCCAGCATCCTTAACAGGGTATAAGCAGAATTTAGAACTTGTATGTGGATAATGTACATGTCAATTGTCCAACCAAAAATAAATCTGGCATCTGCTTTATAGCTTTAAATATCACTATAAATACCTGCTCGAGTTTTCTTAGGTCAGAAATGAATGGCTTGAGAACTGTGTCAATCCCATATTCTTTAATAATCAAAGTTTTACACAAACACGTAAGTTGAATAGCCTTCAGGGATGATTGGTATAGTGGCCTGATATTACCCAAAGTGTAACAGAATGCCCCGAAAAAATGTATAACCAATACTTTAGTCCTACTGTAGGTGGTCACTGTCAGTATATTGTAATCTTATTTAAAAATTTATCTAGTAATTGTACATACCAATTTTATGTTTATTGACTTTTGAGCCAAGTACATTGCAAGTTTCCAAGTCATCATAATGGAACATTATCTGCAATGCTGTTAGCTTCAGTGAAGTAGGGAGTGCGTTTTGAAGTTATCATCAGCGCAGTAATCTCGTAACAGTCCGTCATTACTGAGGTGGGGATGTTCAGTTTAAAAATGTTGATACACATGGCATGTACTAATATAAGATTGACATAAGGTTAATACAAGATCAACTTCTTTGGATTTTACAATGATAATAATGGGCCACCATAGTCAGTAAGTTCATACATGTTGGGGTCTCCACAAAAAACTTTGTTTATTTTGAATTACTCTTCCATAGAATTAGCTTCATATCCTTATTTGAATATGTTTTTATATTTGCTAACTCTAACGAGATCACCAATTTTGAATTTATTGACTGGGTATTGTCCAGTTCCACCACCATAGAAAGTCATTGATGCTTGATCTTGGTTGGACTCGTTAACATCAGCAGGTTTCATTATGACTGTCAAATGTTTTGCATGACTATAATTATCGACAGGTTGTTTTAAAATATTCAACCATTGATAAGTTCCTTTGGAATAAAAGTATTTCCACATCATGGTTTTTAATGTTCTGTTGAATCTTTTAACAATGAATGCTTTGCTATCTGAGTTTGTAGAAAAATAATGAATATTATAACCTGATAATAAGTTTTTTACACCCATGTTGTAAAATTCTTTCCCATCATCAAACTGAACTTTATTTGGGAAGACTCCAAATCGAGTTTTGAACTGTTTCAACAATTCATCCACTGCTGTTGTCATATGTCTTGTATCTTTTTCATAAACAGGAACAGCGAAGCCATATTGACTTAGAATTTCCACAGCTATTAGCATCCAATAATACCCCTTATTATCATGCTTGGGTTTACCCATGTCTACAAGATCTATTTGTAATTGATCTGTGAGATCATTGACAAAAGTTTTACTAAATTTATGTCTTTTCACAACATATTTATATTTTGTATAGGTGTCTTTGTGTTTTGAGCCAATCTTTGATTTGTTTTCTAGCCACTGGTAAATTTTCATTTCAAGCTTTTTGATATAATTGTTTCGCAGATTGATACCCCATTTTAGGATTGTAGTATAAGCTATGTAGTTCTTGTTCTACTTTGAAATTCTTGTTCTTGCTCCACTCATAGTTCTTGTTCCATTTATTTAAGTGAATATATAATTCTAATAATATAGATTCAATAGGAATTTTTCCTATATTCATTTCCACATCAAACATGTTTTTATTCCATAACCATTATACAATGGAACTTCACTTTCGATATCTTTAAAATGGGTTATAGATCGAGATAAACTTTGTGTTGTTGTAATGGGAAGACTAGTTATTGTAGAACTAAGTTCTCCCTCTTCATCAAAAGTATCATTTTTGTTGACTAAATCACAATTTATTTTAACATGAAAAAGTCCTAAATTAATATTAGCTTCTTGTTTGACTCAATCCACCTGTTTGCAGGTATTTCTTGTGCATTTCTAAATCCTAAAAGTTGAACCAATTTCTTAAGTTCAAGATTATTTTTTAAATAAATTTTTACTTTATTATCGGGAGTCTTTTGAATCGTAAGATCTTCTTCAGCTAGTTTCTTCTCAAGTTCATCAAAAGTCCAATAACCATGATCAAAACTAATCTTTTTGATTCCGCTCATTATAGTGTTGTTGTCATCAGTCATATTTTTAGTGTTCCAACCGATGGAAACTGCTTCAAATGCGTCTTCGAACCAGATGTTGTTTCTATTTTTCTACTAAGGAGAATTTCTTTGTGATTGCCTTCTATAAATACAGTTAGCTTTAATGTCATTTATTATTAGAATTTTTAAACAAGAATCAAAGATTCTCAGCAAATTAAATTTTGCTTCAAAATAAATGGAAACCAACAATGGTAAAGTGATTCAAAACCCAATGTGGTGAAAAACATAAAGATAAACAACAACAAAACCCTATCATAAGAACTTATTTGTATAACTACTGTTAGAAAAGTTCTCCCAATAATTGGTGTGCTCCAAGATCCTTAAATTCTGGTTATCCAACCAACATCATTTATCTAACAGGCCTTAATGAAAAAACAAAGGTAACTCTATTCAATCATATGTTCGACAACGACGAAACTATTATGAATCTTCAACTTAAGTATGGAGTTAAAGTATTGATGAAAGACGGTGGAGTTTTGATTCAGATATTAAAGAATTTGATCTTAATATTAAAACTATTAGTTTTAATGGTGTTCAAAATGCGCCATTAAATATTCAATTTTACCCCAAAGATCATGTGATGGATATTAATCAAGTACTGATGTTTTATATTCAGTTCAAGAAAGCATCAGAAGATAACTTCACCAATGAGTCCAACTTGTTCATTGCAGTTGAAACAGTTGAAGAAAAATCAGCGTAAACAGTGTACCAAAATTTGAAGAAGATCATTGATGGATCATCTATGAACCAATTTATAGATGATGTTAAGTAGATTTATAGTGAATTTATAGTAAATTATAGATGATCTCAAAACTTCTTAAAATTCACTTAAAAACATGTAACAGTATATTTATAGATGATTTGCAGCAACTCTGTTTTATTTGCAGCAACTCGTAATTATTTATGCGTGATCCATATGGGCCACCGTAGGCCACATATGTCATATGAGGATTACAGACTGTTTCACAATGGACATGTCGAGGCTTTACCACAGGCAGCCCAGGCGTGTACTGTTCGTGTTATATTTTTTATTTACATTTTTATTTATAAAAAAAAACTGATGTAAATATAGATACAATAGTACATAAATATGAAGTATTTTTGTATGTCTGAAACCTTTTAATTAATCTTTATTGATCACTGATCTCAATATAACCTGATTTGAAAATGTATGTTCCTTATAGCTTTAAATAAACGGACAGAATTGTTGTAAATATTAATAATTTATATGGATAAAAACTAACGATTTATCAGCGAAGTCTTTTGTTGTGTTATTGTTGCTTGTGAGGTTATTTTAAAGTCGTCTTCGGCGCCTTTATTCGGCAAAGCGTGTTGATGCAGTGTTATACTATACACAATAATTATAGAAAGCAGGAGACTCCGACGAGACATGCCCGCGTTCAAATGCAAATATCTCGCCTCAAATCCATTGTTTGTCGAAGAAAATAGCATCACAGCAAAGACGAAAGATATGACTACACGACCGATGAGGTTTTTTGTTCGCCCGCACTATTTCTGCGGCATACCGAATGATTTCAAACAATTTTCTCAACTTTACAATTTTCCTCGAAGGCGCTCTCGCATGAATTTCAATACCGAGCGAGCATAGCAACCACGCAATTTATTAACAGAATCTTCAAGGGGGGAACAGATGTTGAAATGAATGAATGACAACGGATCCACAGGTACTCCAAGGCCATCATTATAGTTCTGATTAGCCAATAGCATTCAAGCTGTGCGAAAAGGAAAGCTCCATCCAAGTAACGGGAAAACCTGTGAGCTCTAAATTTGTAACCAATAGGAATCGCGCAAACATTGTTTACATTATTCAAATTTCCAAAAAGTTACAAAGCGTTTCTGGTTGTTATACAATAAATATCAAATATGACCTCGAAGTTTTTTAAAGAAAACAGAAGTTGTAATCAGCGTATATTGAATTCCCGAGAAAAGCAAGCGAGAACGAAAGTATTTTGGAAGACATGGTAAGTTTTATTATAATTATAACTTAAACCCCGTTTACATTACACTGGACTGCTATCGGAGCGGGTCAAATTTTGCTACTATCGATGCTCTGTTAAGATTTTTAATGGTAATAAAACAAAGAAATGTAGTGATTATTGCTCCTTAACAGCAAAGGAAGATGTCGTGACGAGTGAATCCGGTATAGTGTAGCCGTCTAATTAATGGATGCATACTGTATGTTCCTGTATTTGGAAAAATCATTTCATTAATTAAAAACTATTACATTATTCTTCAAATGGTAATGTCTTTACATATATGTTATGTTACTATAATTACCAGGTTACTTTCGACCTATGAAACATCCGAAGGATCATTGTTGTCTCCTCAGGCAATTATTCAAAAATCAAACGATGTAAAAGAAAACATATCTGGAGGAGTACCTTTAGCGCGTTATGCTCTCGGGGTAATCGTTAAGGAATTATGGGGAGAAACTGTCAAAATTGTAAACAGAGGTGCACGAAAGCAACAGAAATCGTTCTTCCTTAACCTTGCAAGTAAAACCAAATCATCTCAGAGATCGTTTTCTGAAACGTCGTCCAGTATCTCATCCCGAAACTCATCCGACATACAGTTTCAGTGGAATCGATGAACTTAAACAACTTATTGTGCCAGATGGCTGGACAACGATAGTTGATAGCAGTAATAAAGTAACATTTGCTCATAACGAAACGTGGGCTTACCGAGGCCAGCGCGTGACAACTGAATTTACAATTTTTAAAACGGACCAGGACGAGATAATATACACGATATCAGCTCACGGTTGTCACATAGATCTTGAAAGCGTTGTTGGTAACGTATGCTGAACCGATTACCCTTTATCTCAAAAAGTCAATACTGTACTAGAACTGCTAGAAAAATCAAACCTGTGTCTAGGAGTTTGTGTTCCTGAAAGTGAGGGATTTATGGCACTAGTTGACCATGAAATTGGGGATTTTAAAAACCTTTCAGATGCACCTGAGTTTCCAGTCGGAACTGAAAAAAGGGCTTTCTCATCTAATTGCGCCGTTCTTGCAAATGGTAAATGCTGCGTGAATTGCTAACAACTGAAAGATCTCAATGTAAAACGACAGAAACGAAAACAGGAAGTTGTCACCATCCATCCCGCAACGAACAAAAAGTACTTGTCGAATGAAGAAATAAGCCATCAATTGAAAGAAACAAAGCGAGCTCGAATAAATGCTGAGTCTCGTGTGAAGTATTGGCGTGCTAAATTTAACACGGAATCGGTATTGATGGTTGACGAAGATCATTGCGATTTGTCCTCTATGCCGTCGACCCTAGAATCCAAAAGCGTGCCAGAGAATATGATCTGTTTGTGGCAGCAACAAGCGAAACAGATTGAAACTAACAAGAAT
>JAODVM010149074.1:0-14940 GCA_025400095.1 Phenganax marumi | reverse complement strand
AATTGGAGGGTTTTTCAAGTTTAAACTGTGATTGAGCATGACGTTTTGGGGCTGAGCAATTCTGCCCATAAGTTTCATCACGTGAGTAATCAACAAAAACTAGTTTTAGGTATATTACCACAATAATTACTAAATCTTCAGAATCTTCAGAATTTTACTAAAATTTTACCAAAAAGAATTCATTACTAAATATTTCCCAAAATTCACAAAATTTTACCAAAAGAAAATTTATTTACCAAATCTGGTCACACTGTATCCAACATGGATACCTTCCTAATATGGGCTCTTTCCAATGAAAGCAAACATCTAATGCGGATGCCTCCTCAGTAAGGGCCCTTTTTAATGACAGCTCCTACCTAATGTGGATACCTTCTTAATAAGGGCCCTTTTTAATGGTAGCATCTGTCTAATATGGATACGTCCTCACTAAGGGCTTTTTCTAAAGACAACATCTATCTCATGTGGATATCCTTTTAAGTCGCTGATTTTTGTAGGGCAAGCAAGTGCAGTTTCTTTGGTGATGCACCTTCAATGGAAAGACGGTTTCAAGTCTATACTCACTCACGTTTTGGGTACATTTCCCTATTGACCTGAATGTTACGCGCCTCTTCCTTATAACAAAACCATGCCATAAATTACCTGAATCAGACTGACTACATGATGGATTATACTGGCCATTTGCACACAAACATAGATTAGGTCGAACACAAATGCCTGTTCCACAGTTGAAATTACAAATAGCTAAAAAAATAGAATTACAAGATAAACAAAGATAAAAAAGTGATACCATCATTCTCACCTTCAGCCTAATAAAGAACAGAACATTTAGAGCTGTTTCTATAATATTTTGAAGGATATTTTTGCATTATTTCGACAATATAAAACTAGCGAAAGTAAGCAGCAAGCCAGCAAATTTGCAGTCTAGATATTACAAAGTATCCGTCAAAGTATACCGCTCGCCATACCGTGAGCTTTTTATACATTAAGATTTTAGTCAGAGCATTTAATTTTGTTTTCAGCAATAGTACATGCATGGATCGTCAGAACCTAGTAAGAATAAGCAGTTCAGCACGAGGCGCAGGCGAATGGTCAATTTTTGTTCTTACCACGTTGTGCCGTCGTACGTGTGTATCACCAAACAGACAATGGCTACATTTAATCTACTTGTTTTATATATTGAACAAAATAATGCACAAGAAAAAAGTTTTCTGAAACATATCCGGGCCCCAGGGAGTTTATGCAAAAACTGAGAAAGAAATTTTCAGGCTGCCATCATCTGTGTGTCTGTTCAGTAGTAGATCACGACTCTCAACCAATCAGAATGCCCAAAATACCTTGACTATTGTATGATCTTGGATAGATGGTGGCCAAATGCGCACAAATTGTACACTGCATTTTTCTTTTGAGCGCCGTTTCCCGAATATGTGCCGCATTTGAAAGAACAAAATACTACAGAGCGTCGCCCTCCAGTAAGCAAAGCACTAATTATTAAAAAAATTACTGCAAAAAAGGATTGTCAGGGCTGGTCAGAACGCCTGGAGCAGTTAATATCAAACAACCGCAGCACGCAATACATCCCAGTTAGGCGAAGCGCACGTCTTTTTGCAAAATGGTGTTTTGTGAGAACTGAGAAGTTGCGCTCAAATAAGCAGGCATTTTAAAGAGCTTTTTTGTAAATACAGGATCCGTCAACAGCAAGGATGAATTCCTGAAATAATCAATTGTCCCCATCAATTAACACCTCTGTGTTAATAGTATGTACCAGTGGTATGTACAAATTGTAAACTTGAACGCACTTGTTACTTCTATCGGAGCTTTTTAATATCATCCTAATCAAGTGTAATAAAGCGATTCAATCAATTGAGCACGGGCTTAATTAAATTATATCTAATGAAGTGAATACGTTGTCAATGTAAATGTGCTCCAGGGCAAGTCTTGTGTGGCTCACTGTGTTCTGCAATTTGGTAACATTCTTGCAGTTTCAAAAATGCAGCGATTGTGAGGGCCGTGCTGACGCTACGGTTTCACTTCAGTTCGCCATTTTTAAGCCGTTGGGTGTTCGCTCTATCACATTCATCAACGCACCAAAACGTGGTCAAGTCTTTTAATCAGGTTCGGCGCAGAAAAAATTCAAAGTATAAACAGGTCTAAAACGCAGAGGGTACAAACACTTATCATATGAGCAACCTGGTGTATTTTACAATGACTGAGCGAAATAATGGCCTGGGGACGACATTGCCATTTGGTATGACATGTAGGTTGAGAAACCGTCACGAATCGACTGTTTTGTTACCGATCTGGCAATGCAAACGTCACTAATTTCTGCCCTTAAAATCCTCATTAATTCTAGTTTATAACTTTTTTTTGTGTTAAGAACTTACGTTGGATGCAAAGGCCTTGGTCGACAGAAGCAGGTTGCCATCCAGCGCAACATTCGTCACCACCACACACGTTTGGACTGCAAGAGAGCACAAGAAGATCATTAAAACATATAACAATGCATCTACAGTCATAATCATTCCAGATGTGATTTGATAATTCGGTTCATCAGTGTCTTTATGTTTATGCGCATTTGCGCATGGTGAACTCTACAGTTATTTTGGTGATACGGTTGGGTGAGTGACATGCCCAAAGTCTTTCACTTTGTTCAAACTATTTTAATCTTACTTAATGAAATCATAGAATTAGTTGTTTGAACTTGTCATCAAAATCTATCTTTCTACTTCTTTTCATTCGTAATGGCGGTATGGTGTGGATGTTTTTGGACAAGTGAAGGTATAATCCAATCGCCACTCATCCTTGAATCATAGTTTCAGGCCAGCATGCTGTGGACTATATCGATCAAGCAGTGTGCTACATTACCAACAATTTAAACTATTAATGCACAGTAAAGATGAACCAGCATGCAGTAAAATCACTGTTCATTTTAATAGCTTTTTAATTAAGTGAAAGAAGTGTCTAAACCATGTCTGCACTGGCCGTTGATAAAATTAAATAGAAACGTTGTAGTGGCATGCGCTGCACACTTCGAATTAGTCTTTAACATCCTGCCACTGAAGAACTTTCTAGAACTGCAATAGAGCAATCAGATATATCAGCAAAAATTCTTGCATCGGCGCCATCGAAATGTGGTATTAATTTTGAATATTTCTTATCTGCAACTTTCAAACAGAAATTGTTTGACAAAAGCATGTATAATGACCACAACTGAATAGTTTGTGCACTCTACCACTCGTCATTTATTTACGTTTCTACAATTTTACAGTAGACCACAAAAGAAATCACAGGTTGCAAGATGGCTAATAACTATCACTCCCGTCAATGTGCAGAAAACTACTTAGTTACAATCTTGATCAAAAACAATAGGCACACCATAACAAGATGCACAACTTATCGTTAACATGCATCAAGGATTTGATGTTACAATCCCCAACCACCCTCCCTCCATTTTCCTTTCACTGGATCAGCTTGCCAGAATTCCAAAGCTCATCCCCATCTCTTTCGCCGTTCAAACGAACTCTGGAATCACCATATCACTAGGCGAACCGAGTTCTACACAGTAAAGAGGTAGAACAGCACTCTTCCTTTTTATACCTTCTCTTCTTCTTTTCTTCCATTTTTTATGTATAACTGTATTGTTAAAAGCTTGTAAATAGTATTCCTACTATTTTTTCAATGTACTAATGGTTCTTTCCGCGGTTTAAATAAAATTTGTGTATGTAATGATATTTATTTATCTCATAAAAACACCATTGCAGGAGTATATGAATATCCAACAACTAACACTTGATCCAGCAGTTTAAGTATCTTTATGATGAATAACCATTTGATGCTAGTTATATACTGCTAATGAAGCTGTCATATAGATAGAGTTTGTGTATGTAAGTACGTTGCAATGTTGGTCCAAACCTCGGCTTGTACAAGGATCAAATCCAACATATAAGGGAAATAAACGGAGAGATACATATGTTCTTGCAGAAGGACGTAAAGAATTGATTTTTTTTTTCAACGTGCGTCCATATTTTTGGCTGGACTTTAGTACCTAACAATTCTGTTCTTACTTCTTAGCTTAAGTTTCTGCCAAACACGATTTTATCCGTCGAAGACGCATGCATAGCTTACCGTAAATGATCTAATAAACGCCCCAATCAAATAAACGCCTCGAATCTAATAAACGCCCCCCCCCCCTTCCCCTTGAAGAGTAAGTTTGTATTAGACACATCTCTCTAATAAACGCCCCGTGTCTAAGACACGCCCCGTTGACATTGACGTAGATCTGTGAAGGACATAGTGTTTTACATTATCATAATTAGTGGGATATCTATTGGACTTAGAAACTGTGTATTTAGTCTTAACGCGTCTCAGTTTTGTTTTGTTTTGTTTTGTTTTACACTAAAGTGATAGAAATTAAATGAAAGCCTCTCTCTATTAAACGCCTCGTATCTAATAAACGCTCACCCTAGAACCACTAAAATTTATTTAACGCCCCGGGCGCTTATTAGATCATTTACGGTAATCATGACATAAATCACCAGGAAAGTTTTTTTGTCTTAAAACATATACAACTTATCATCTCAAGTTTAAACATCATACATTGTTGAGATTTCCCATTCTCGTGCCCATTCTTTCTTTTGCGGAAATTCAGAGTCATTGATGAATGGAAGTAAAGTTTCCGGACCGGAAAGTAGCCTTCATTTTAGTCTCGAACTCGGATCTCTTGGCACGGCCATCTCTCCGACGCAGACATCTCTCTAACATCTCATTAAAGTGGAGACTTTTCCTAATGCGTACGAATTTCTAAATGAATTTTCCATTTACCACCAAAACGAACTCGAAAGCTCGCTGTGAGTTTTTTCATCCAATCAAAATGCCCGACAGTTTATTTTAATTAGATGCAAGCACTCGCAGCGAGCTTGGGGAGTTGGTTTTTCGATGAGTGGAAAAGAACCTTAGCGATTAGTGAAAACAGCTCTTCAATGTAGACAACTGAGTAAAAAAAGTACCTCATGAAACGTACACTAGTTTAACACTGGCATTTGCCGATGTAGAGGTGGTCTTGAATTTGTTATGCAAAATTCGACTTCCGGGGCCGCTTCTACGAAAGGTGGATAGCGCTATCCACTGGATAGTGGATTTCAACCCTCGTAAAACTGGACAGAAAACAGCCAAACTTTTGTATTGGCTAACAAAATAAACTTAGCAGCCTTTAGTCTATGAACCTTTATCTTAATCTTGTTTCATAACCATGAGAAATTTTACGAATGTTTTAAAAAATCACTATCCGGTGGATAGCGCTATCCACCTTTCGTACAACCGGCCCCAGATGATTTTAAAACGTATCCTGCCTTACCTTCAATACTCCACGAAGAATACTTCCCCCTGCAACACCACCCTTCAAGTCTTGTACTTCACAGCCCGGTTTGTTGACGTCGAACGATCGAATTACTAAAACGATGAAGACAGGATCAAATGCTCGAAGCTCAATCATGATTTTAGCATCGTAGTACAGGGATGGATTTACTGGGGCGTCCAACGAGGGACAGTGCACCCCCCTAGCTTTAGCTTTAGCTAGAGGGGGTGCAGGGGGGTGAAAATTTCCTCATTAAATATATGTGAATCAAGCATACAATCAGAAGCGATTGTGATTATGGAAGCAAATTTACAAAAAATCTTGCAATTGTACTAACAGAATTTCAAACGGACTGTAGTCGATCAAAAGTACGAACAATGGACAAATTCTATTATAGGGCAAATTTCGATTTAGACAAAAAGACGTAAATTCATCTAGGGAGCTGGAATGAACATATTAGATGCAGTAAAATTGCAAAGTTTGGTCGCGAAAGGTTGCATAATGCGTGAAAAATAGCCCTACGAAGTTTGAAAATTTTGTATATGTTTCTATTACGTGCGGAAATTGTTACTACTTTTGGCTTATTTTCGGGTAAAAAATGGTAACACTTTTCGTGCGTAATAGAAAAATATACTAAATTTGCAAACTTCGCATGACTATTTTTCGCGCATTTTACAACCTTTCGCGACCAAACTTTATAATTTTACTACATCTGATACGTTCTTTCCGGCTGCGTGGATGAATTTACTTCTTTTTGCCTAAATCGAAATTTAGCCGGTAACGGGAATCGTCGATCAGTGCGACAGTTCAACACCCACGAAAATTCGACACGGCGATACCCACAAAGCACCAACCATAAACTTACGTCACCCACTCTAAACTAGAGCACCCCCCCCCCGCACAAAATCATGCTGGACCCATCACTGTCTCGTAGTTATACCACTGGTAAATGTAAAGATCGTGAAATGATCTTACCAATAAGTCTTGGTTGGGACGTGAAATCTCGAAGAGGAATAGGAATTTTTTTACAGATGTATTCACAGATCACTTCAATATTGTACTTCAGTTGTGCTGAAATAGGAACCACAGGGGCACCTTCTGCAATTGTGCCTGAAAGGTAAAGAAAAAGACTCTCACTG
This sequence comes from Phenganax marumi, assembly GCA_025400095.1. Lineage (NCBI taxonomy): Eukaryota > Metazoa > Cnidaria > Anthozoa > Malacalcyonacea > Clavulariidae > Phenganax > Phenganax marumi. Next base: position 8,451 of record JAODVM010149074.1, on the reverse strand, counting down.
GATATGTGGGATAAACAATTTAGAACTGATAGAACTATTTAGTATGCATATAGTTAGTTTAGTTTAGGTTTCCTCCTGTGGTAACCCTGGATCAATAAGAGATGACTCTTACTGGATCTCCAGGAAGAACAGTTTAGAACTGATAGAACTATTTAATATACATATAGTTAGTTCAGTTTAGGTTTCCTCCTGTGGTAACACTGGATCAACAACAGATGACTCTTACTGGATCTCCAGGAAGAACAGTTTAGAACTGATAAAGCTACTCAGCATAAACATAGTGAGTTCAGTTTAGGTTCCCTCCTGTAGTAACACTGGATCAATAAGAGATGACTCTGACCGGACTCCCAAAAGAACAGTTTAAAACTGATAGAATATCTGGCATAAAAAAGTTATTTGTTAGCAACGATGATGTAATCTCAGTCCAGAGTCCTGGAACCAGCGACATGGTGACGTTATAAACTAACTACGCACGCAATTAATGTTAATTGTGTTAATAGCGAAGATGTACCAGCTCAAGTGGCTGTGCGTCTTCGCTATTTTCCTGGTACTACTCAGCAATTTTTCGAGCAGTGAAGCATCTGATTGTCCTGCTCGAAGTGTTCTTTTGAAAATCGAAGGAGATTTGAAGAAATGCGTATGTTTCGAAGGTTTCTTTGGAAACAAATGCGAAATCAAAGGTAAAAGTATTTGTGTAAATGTTAACACTGTTTTTCATTCTGCTTTTAAAGTGCTACTATTTTAATTCACAAAGATTTCAACTACAAATTTCTCCAAAGAAAAGTTTCACTTAAAATGTCAAACGCTTCCTCGTGTTTCAAACATACACACATACAAACACACATCTCTTCGAAGTTATGTTACCAACCCCAAGTCTAAGCTTGGAATTTTTCGATTCCTATAATGCAAAACTAAAGTCCTAGTTCAAACTGATTTGCTCAACTGCGAGGACAAAAAGTTCTAAGTTTGAAAAAACTTTAAAAAGCTCAAAGTCTAGATGGTTTCCACAAGGTCACCAGCAGTTGCAAAGATGATTGTCCGTAACTACTGGCGAGTGAAGTCTTTTTGTCTCATGGCGAAAATTTTCTTCATTCAAATTTCGGCGAAAAACTCTATTTGCGTTTGATAATGACGTAATTGATTGTGTCGAAAATGAAGTTAATTAATCAAATGACGTTTGGTCATGACGAAAGGTCAGTGCCTTTGCAGCTTAATGATAGCTACAATTTGTTCTAAGGTTCTTAAGGCCGGTTTACACTGTCAAAGTTTCTGCGATCAAAGTAGGAATTTTTCACCGGGAAATTCTGTGTTCTAAAGAATTTGTAGATAATACCAATGTGAAGTAGTTCCTTGTTGAGCACTGTATTAGTTACCTTAAATAATTTTAGCAAATCCTTCAAAAGTTAGGAGTTACCTGTCCGAAATTCCCACTTTGATCACAGAAACTTTGACAGAGTAAACCGGGCCTTAAAGTTCATTAACAATCTGTGGTCATAGCCGCACTTCTAGAAAAACTCTTACATTGTTTTTCTCATATATTTATAGCTTTAAATGAAAGCTTTCACATAAAAGGGAAATGGCTTGGTTCGAACTCAGTAACTGTACAATGGCAGGCTGAATATGGGAGACAGTTCAAGCTAGCGTTACGTAAAGTCTTCTACGAAGAGCCTGAAATAATTCGAAACGCCAAATGGCGTTCAGCCAACGTCGAAGCATTGGACATTCATATTAACAACCAAGATTTTCGAGGTACTCTCAAGCTTTTACATATACATTCGGCCGCTCAGTTGTAACTTGAAGCAACTAATGGCCCTTTTTGTTCAACTAGGAATGATGTTCAATTCTAGCGCCATGGCCAATTTTTCTGCAACCCTCAGCTTTCCTACAGTTGGTTCCTACGAAATCAAACTGACAAAACTGGCCCAAAATTCACAAACTAATCACACAGTTTCGCTTTTCATGGACGCCCCAAACAGAAGTAAGAGCTCGTTTAGTTTTAGCTGTCTTCTTTGTCCTGCATGCGATGCGCAAATATCGGGATAAGTTAATGTATTTTTAATTTGTTTTCTAGCTTTTTTGAATGAAACCAACGCAGGGAAGTGCACATCCTGGATGGAGTGCATCGGTAGACAAAGTTGTGATGACTTATGCTGGATAGTTGCATCAGTTCTTAACTAATCTTCCTAGAGATCCCATAACAGTCATCTCTTATTGATTCTGTTATTTGTGCTTTGTTTGTTGTAGCTGAAACCTTGCACATTACGGCGATTATGAATGACTTTGGGAGTGAATGCTTCATCCACGGAGTGTACTTTGCAGTGCCGGCCACATTCATTTGCACGCTGCTGATTGCTGGAATTATTGTCCTTGTCGTCAGGTAATTTAATATAGTTTCCTAACTTTCACGGGTTGAAAGAAGACTTTCATCGACATTGATATCACTAAATTTAGACAATGCAAGAAAATCCAAAGAAAAGCCGAAGCCAAGGAGAGTGAAGAGGACAAAGTCAATGAAGATTTAGGGCAAGACTCGTCTGTCAAAAGTGTTGTCATTGATATGTCAGACGCTGTTGGAAATGACACAATCTTGGAAATCCCGGAGATTATCTTCACTACTCCGTCGGAAAATGGATCGATCAAAGACGGCTCATCCGAAGCAAGTATGCCTGAAGATCAAGACGTTTTGGATGCCTGAGAGTCATTCGGCTTTTTCATTTTTCTTACTCCTACCTTCTTAAAATGTCTGTAAAAATTAATGTCCAATCCGTATAAAATGTAAACAAATTGTTCTTTATGTCAAAAATAAAACAGTATACTTTTATAATCAGTTTGTCTGTATTTGCACCTAAATCATGTAAGATGACTCTTACTGGATCTCTAGGAGTAATAGTTTAGAACTGATAGAATTATTCAGTGTACGAAACTAGTTTAGTTAGGTCCACTCCTGTAGTAAGAATGTATCAATAAGCGATAAGCCTTGCTGGATCTTTATGAACAACAGCTTAGAACTAATAGAAGTATCCAGTATAAATATAGTAAGTTAAGCTTTCCATGTATAATTACAAACCTCTTATGATTCTTGAGAACAACAGAAGGCAAGCGACCAACTCTCTTGGTAAGATCACGACATCGAGTATCAATATCATCGCTGACATCACCAGGTAACACTCTGGATTCGGCAATTTCTTGAGGTCGCTTCAGAGATTGAATCGTTTGGGTGTACATATTGTTGACATTCGTCACATTTTCCTAAACAGCATACAGTATAAATCTTAGGGCTGGTTTTCATATCATCGTAATTGTCGTAAACGTAGAGTCACAATCTTTCTAAACAGACGAATTACAAGAGTATCCATCTAATTAGTACTAAAGCAATTATTAATACACAATACGTATGCTTTCTATGAGATTTTGCACTATACAAGTCGGTAAAATTTTCAAATTTTTTACATGTTTTCATGACCTGAAAATGACTTTTTGGGCAAAGATCGGTTGTTAATGCCTGGGACTAATGTGGTACAGTTTGGAAGTAGAAATTTCGAAAAATGTTTGTAAACGGAGACGTTTGAAACTAACACTGTACGTACCATAGATTGCTGAATTTGAGCCGTGGCTTCCTCTAGTTCTCCAGATAAAGTGCTTGGCATGTCCCAGGCCTCTGCATTGGAGATTGATTTTTCCGCTGTGCCAAGAGTCTCATTCAAACCGTCCAGAAGTTTTGCTCGCAACCTTGGAAAGATAATAAATTGATCAAAATTTGAAATCTTCAACAAACCAAATATTTCTAGAGCTCGTGGAATTCACTATTTGTATCAAATATATAGCAAATCATCAGTGCTTATGAGTTCATTAGCTCTTGTGTATAGCGAACAAGTGTTCCTTGACAAGTTTCTTTACGAGTTCCCTTGCTCGTGAGTACAACGATCAAGTTCTCCTTGACAAGTTTCTTCAGGAGTTCACTCGCTCTTGTGTAAAGCGAACACGTTTTCCTTGACAAGTTTCTCGACGAGTTCACTTGCTCGTGTGTACAATGATCAAGTTTTCCTTGGCACGTTTCTTGACGAGTTCACTTGCTCAGGGGCAGCTCTTGCCAACTGACTCTGTAGCTCAGTAGTAAGAGCACTGCATCAGCATCCAAGGGCCCCAGCTTTGATTCCTAAATAATCTATCCGTTCAACAACTCAATCAAATGGAAATATAGCCTGAAATTTCATTCAAATCAACCAAAATGCCATAAAGCAAGTCTTGTGTGAAAGGTAGTAGCATGCAATATCAAGACTCGAATGCTGGACAAGAATGTTTAAGATATTGCTATGGTCTATCCTCTGAAGCTGTCTACCATCTCAAACTACCAAAGACTTGCTGCGTCTGAATAACTCCATATGAACTTTAGGCATTTAGGTGCTACACATCCATGGTGCACAACAAGTCAAAAAAGAGTAGTTTCTATTTCAGTCAAATGCAAAGAGGGTTCTTTTTATCCACCCTTATAACAGGCACAATAATATACGGTAAAAGCTTTCTTACTTGCTACGTTTGTCTTCAATGCTTTTCTTCAGCAACGCATGTTTATCCCGAAGCGAAGTCATTTCCGTTTTTGAAGCATTCACCTCAGGTTCATCCCATATTAATTCCATATGAATTTGAGTCAATAATTTCGCTACACGCTTCTCAAGAGCTTCACCGTCTGGTAAATTCTCTGTCAAACTCTAAAATTATAATAAATGTTACAGAATAATTTTCAGAGACATGATATACCATATTTAATGGAAGGAGATGGTCTAGTAGCTTGATCGTAGTTGATGGAAGATGGTGTGGAAGCTTGATCATAGTCAATAGAATGAGGTGGTTGGAAAACTTGATCAAAGTCAATAGAATGAGATGGTTGGGAAACTTGATCATAGTCAATAGAAGGGGATGGTGTGGAAGCTTGATCATAGTCAACAGGGGCCGGTTGTTTGAAGGTGGGTTAGCTTAACCTTGGGTTAATGAACAACTTCAACCTCGATTTCAAGTTCAAGTTAAATTTTCGAGAAAATTTTTGCTCAAAATGTTTCCCTCAATGAGTAATTTAATGCCTCAAAGTTTCAAAACAAACAGTGGTTCAAAATGGGGAAACAAAAATGGTGGGTTAAATTTAAACCTGGGTTAGCTGTTAACCCACTTTTGAACAACCGGCCCCAGGAGGAGATGATGTGGAAGCTTGATCATAGTCAATAGAAGGAGATGGTTTGGAAGCTTTATCATATAATCCATGGACAGAGATGTTCTGCAAGCATAATCATACACAACAAAAGGAGAACGTCTCAAAAACTTACCTCCAACTTTGTACATTCAATGAAAGATCTTTCCACACCATCAACCTCAGTATCAACAGCTTTCTCTCTTTTGGCCATATTCTTCAACCATTTACTAAAGCTTGTCTTGCTACTGTTGTACTTGCTGACAACATTTCGATGCAGTCTAAAACAAAAGCAAAAACTTACTCCACCATTCTATTCCAATAAATCAAACTCTGGATAAAGAGTCGTTCCACAATGCAGTAATATGAAGAAATGGTCTGCAAACTTGGCAAAACTTCGAAGCTTCCATGAGGAGCAGTGATTTAAAATTACAAAGTCTTGGTCAAGCCCACGTTTATATGACTATAAACAAAACGATTGCACAAAGACTTTGGTCAAGTCTCCAAACCATGTCTTCAATGAAGATGTCTTCACCATACACAACTTTACATAAACATAAACAAAAAGGTAGAACAAAGACTTTGACAAGTCTCTAAAACATATCGTGAATGACTGGCTTTACCATGCACAAGTTTACATAAACATGAAGAAATTGATAGAACAAATAACTTAGGTGACCCATAATGAAAACTACTGCAAAATGAGATAGCCGCAATGAAGCAACTCTTTATCAAGACATTGTTAAATGGTATTTCCAAAAATACCTACTTTTGTTCAATGTCAGTCAACAATTTAACCAAAGTCTGTCGTTGTATGCCAAGATTCTTATTGTTTTCATTCACAAAGCTGATAAGTCCTTGATCTTCAGTAGGTTTTCCCTCGAAAAATTCACTAAATTGATCCTGTGTCTCTTGGAATATTTTCTGGTTAGTTTCACAGGTCTTCTTGCTCTCCTAGGATAACACATTCAACAGATATATCAATCTTTGAAGCTATAGTTGATTGTAATGTACAGCAGATGAACTGTATACAATTTGAAACCCTGAAAAGAAGCAGCAGTGAAAAATACAAACATCAGCCTTGTGTGAAGAATCAAACTAAATAAGGCCTTGGTCTTACAAAGTAACAGAGCATCATTTCAACAGTTAAAAAAACTATCTGCCAATTTCTCTGATTCATTCACTGAGCGACAGTGCACTCCAGTGGACCTTTCTTTGATATTATACTCAGTCAAACACCAGATAATTCTACATGTGAAGATAGGGCTCTTGCATCTTAACGAGTTGACAAAACAATCTGACAACTTCTCTTCTCAACTCAATGAGTGACAGTGCATTCAAATGCACCCTAGTTTGTTATTATAAACTGTATAACACCAAATGCTTTTACTTCCCAAGGTTAGGAATCCGGCATCTAAATGTTTGAGAAAAGTATCTGAAATATTATCTGGTTCATTCATTAGGTAACAATGTACTTCAGTGCACCCTACTTTGCTAATTCCTTTCGCCTAACAAAACATGATTTTACATGTGAAGGTAAGAGTAGTGCATCTTAACGACTAACAAAACTGTCTGACAATTTCTTTCTCCTGTTAACCTATGGCAAAAATAAGCTAATGTCATGCGCATAAGCATTATAAAAGGTTTATTACTCACCTTGACAATCTCAAGTTGTAAGAGGATGGTTTCCACATCATCACCAACTGGAAACAATCTCTTATTTTCTGTCTGTTCCTCAGAGAGATGGCGTTGATCAGTTTGCACTCGTTGATAGAAATAAACGTGAATAAGATCCTCAAGCCTGAAAAACACGTAGAACAGTTCAGAACCGATAGAAGTATCCAGTACAAATACATTTACTTTAGTTTAGGTTTCCTCCTGTAGTAACACTGGACCAATAAGAGATGACTTCATCCTGGATCTTGAGAAAGAACAGTTCAGATTTGATGAAACGTTCAAGTATAAATATAGTTAGTTTAGTTCGTGTTTCCTTCTGCAGTTCTCCCAGATCAAGAAAAGGTGACTATGACTGGATCTCAAGAAAGAACAGTTTGAAACTGATAGAACCATCCAGTATAAACATATTTAGTTTAGTTTCGGTTGCCTCTTGTAGTAACACTGGATCAAGAAGAGATGATTCTTACCAGATCTCTAGAAGTAACAGTACTGATAAAACGATTCAGAATAAACAGTACAGGTTCTAAGATATTTGTTTGAGGGTACACCACATGTCCGGGTTAACGGACCGAAAGCTTTGCAAAAATAAATACACATGGTGTACCCTCAAACTTATATCTTATTGTTTTCACTATACAAAACTTCAAGAATCTTGGTACAGGCTTTACCTTAATCTTTGAAGCTGCAGGAGGGTTAAAAAGTTCTGGATATTTTCATGCAATGAAAGTACAGTGGTAGCCACATCTGTTTTCACTTGTGCAGGAACAGGTTTTTCCCCAGGCGTACAAAATTTCGCACCAGCTAGACGAATTACCTCAAGCTGTGGCAACACTTTCTTGTCGATGTCTGTTTGACATTCCTACATCCAAAACAATATGGAAGCTACAGATAATGGTGGATATAAAGCGAATAGACTATGTACATTTCTAACACCTGAAGATGAGCAGTCATGAAAGATGCAACTATTAGCCAGCCCTTTGTGAAGAATACAACTAATAATAAGACAGATCGGTCTTAAATCATGTAAAGTACATTTTGCAAGTATTTTAAATCTAGATTCATGAAATTGTATCTCATAATTCCTATGATTTTGTAAATACTCAAAAAGATCTTCAATAATTCATTTGCTTTGTGACAGTCTTTCACTGTGCCCAAAGCTCACATTCTTTCAATAAACATTTAATTCATCTATCTCCTCTTGTAATTAGCCTACCTGAATATTATCAAGAATCATCTTGATATCTCCGTAGCCATTCTCGAAGTTTTTCTTGGACTTAAACTTGCTCTCTACTTCATGAAAAAGCTCTCTCAGTTCTGCAACCTTGTTATTCCAATCATCATACGTTACAATACTGTCTGCTTGGTCTTCAGCTTTATTTTCTACTTCCATATCATGAAGAATATATGTGACAGCTTGAAGAGAATCAACACCCTGGATGAAAGTTAAAAAATATGTATAGAAAATAAAATAAAAAATATATAAAATATATAGAAATATATATAAATATTTCAATATATATAAAAATAATATATTAATATTAAAAAAATAATCATAAAAATAATAATAACTAATAAAATAAAAAATAATAAAA
>JAODVM010148963.1:0-14944 GCA_025400095.1 Phenganax marumi | reverse complement strand
ACAGCTGTTACTTGTTGATAGGTTGGTGGGTTAAGGTCAAATTGGATAGTTGGTTTACACAACTTAGGAATCCAGCTTACAATAATAATAATAATAATAATAACAAAATGTGGGCGTTGACCCTAAGCAATTTGCGACAATATCATGTGCTCTTAGTATCACGCTAATGGAATTAATGAAACTACTCGCTAAAACGTGAGCGCTGTGGCGCGATTTCTAAATCCGAAGTATTTTATGGCCACATCTTTCTTAGAAAGTTCTAACAGAGATGCATTTACCTCCTAAATTATATCAGAAGGGGGGATAAGTCCGTTGTTTGAGGCACTCTCCAGTGACATAACGGCTGATGCTTATCTGAGCTGAACTAGGCATCTATATTCTTGGACTGCATGTATATTTCATAATCGCTGCTTAAGGGCTGTTTTCCACTAGGCGGAATTTTCGAGCGAAAAATAAATCTAGCAAATGTGATTGGCTAGCTGTAATATTTGGTTTATATTTATTATTTGATATCTCCTTACACTTGTTCTTATCCTCTAGAAAGACTTATTGTTTATATCTATATCTTAATGTCAAAGCTCAGCAGTTCTTATGATCATGTGATCTGATCATGTGCGCAACGTAACAGTTATAAATATACTACATTCCTCCCTTACTAGTTCTTGCATTATTGTTTCATGTTCAGAACTTATGGGTAACCAGATTGAAAGTATTCTGGGGCGTTGCGATTACGAGTTGATCTTCTTGGTGGGATAGGCGGCGGTGCTTCCTCTTGCGGCTGAGTTGAGGTGGGTACTCTATGTGGTACGATCTCATTATCGAACTCTTCATCTTCGGAAATTTCGTGTTGGACTTTTTTCACGTGTGCTGAATTTCTACGGTGAATTTGTCCATCGCTATCTTTGAACACAATTTGGGATCCGTTTACCTTGATAACTTGTACTGGATCAATGTGGAATGTGGTTGAAAATTTGTTTTGGTGTTTCTGCTGAAATAGAACGTAGTCTCCCGCTTTAATGTTCTTTGTTTTGGCATTTCGCCTTGCATCAGCATACTCCTTGCCCTTTTGCTTAGACTGCTCATCAATTCGTCGAGTGTTCAAGTCGTTGGATTCTGGAATGATCGTCAGTTGGGGTGGTAGTTTGGTTTTCAATTCCCTCTGCATTAGGAGCTGCGATGGTGTTTCGCCAGTTGTTCCATGCAGAGTGGAACGGTAGTTGCGAAGTAATGCTGGAAGTGTTGTTTTCCCATCTTTCTCTTCGACTAGAGAGGTTTGCACATGTTTCAAGAGAACTTTATTGAAACGTTCAACGAGTCTGTTTGCTTGAGGCCAGTATTCTGTAACATATTTAACTGTTACACCCCAGGATTTGAGCATAGAATAGAACTCGGATGATCTAAAGTAGGAGGCGTTGTCACATTTAATCTGCTTTGGGTATCCGTGAGTGGCAAAAACTTCATCAAGCCATCTAGGATGTTGCGTGACGTGACGGACTTCATGATTTTTGCTTCGGGCCAGCGAGAATAGTAATCAATAAGTGTGACTACGTATTCACCAGAGAGGAATGGTCCACAGACGTCAATCGCTAAGGATGACCATCTTTCCGTGGGTAGTTCCGTTGGCTAGACTGGTTCAGGATGAGAAGGATGTCCTGTGACTTGACATGCGTGGCATTTGTTTATGTGCTCTTCGACAGTGGCGTCCATTTTCGGCCACCATAATTTCGAACGAAGACGCTGCTTTGTTCGTGTTATCCCAGCATGATCTTCGTGGGCCAAGAGAACTGCTCGTGTTTGGAGGCTTTTGGGAACTACGATTCGATTTCCACGCAGTAAAACACCATCGACTGCGGATAGCTCGTCTGATATTTCCTGAAACGGTTTGGGTAAGAACTGGAGTTGGTTGGTTTCTAGTGTGTGATGAATTTGACGAATGTCTGGGTCTGCCAAAGAGGCTTGTCTGATTTCTTCAGTATTCATTGCACAAGGCGTCATATGCTGTACCAGGTTGCATACGTATCTATCGGCACAGGATTTCATGTTGCTGCGTGTGGTAGTTGCTAGTGGAAGTTGGGACAAAGGATCTGCCAGATTTTTCGTTCCAGATCGATAAACAACTGTAAAGTCGTACTCTTGCAGGCGTAGAATCCAACGTTCAATTCTAGCTGGCGGTGGTTTTCTGGATGGGTGAGGTTTGGGCTGGAACAGGTACTCAAGGGGTCGATGATCTGTTTCCAATTCGAACGTTCGTCCATATAAGAAATTGTGGAAATGCTCACAACCGAATACTATTGCTAGCGCTTCGTGCTCGATTTGGGTGTATTTCATCTCGATTTCGGTTAGTGATCTACTTGCATAAGCTACCGGGTGGTAGGACATGTCAGACTGCTGCTGAAAGAGGACAGCACCAACAGCCCAAGGCGAGGCATCAGTTACTACACGTACAGGAGATGATAGATTATAATGTGCAAGTACAGGAGAGGTGCTGAGTGACGTCTTTGACTTGTCAAACGCTGTTTGATGCTGTTCAGTCCACTGAAACTGGGTGTTGGTTTTGGTTAACTGGCGCGGGGGGTAAGTTATAGTGCTGTATCCATCTATATAACGAGAACAATAGTTTGGGAGTCTGAGAAAAGATCGAACTTCTGCTGCATATTTTGGTCGAGGAGCTGTGAGTACAGTGTTGACTTTTGCGTCATCTGGTTGAATGCCCTCACTGGATACGATATGTCCAAATACGTTAATTCGTGGAACAGCAAATGAACACTTTTCTTGTCGTAAGGTCAGGCCACTAGTTTCGGGGGTGGTCAATAGGTTGTCGAGATCTTCCAGATGCTGGGTCATATTTTTGGACCATAGCCAAATGTTATCAAATATATTAGCGCAGTTCGGAATGTTCCTGATAATGTTGTGTATATCTTCGTGAAAATACTCCCCCGAAGGACATGCTCCCATTATCAATCTCTTGAAGCGATGCGGTCCATCGTCGGGTGTTGGAAAAGTGGTGATGTATCGAGATTCGGGGACTAGTGGTACTTGCAGATATCCCTGAGATAAATCAACTTCCGTAAACATGGTTGCGCCTTGCATCTTCTGTAGGATGTCATCCACAGTCGGCATCTGTACACATTGTCGTTTCAGGGCTTAATTCGAGATTCTCATCTCCAAAACTAGTCGAACATCCCCTGACTTCTTAGGAACTGCAATGAGGGGGGAAAGCCATGGTGTAGCACCATCAGCTTTCTCAATAATATCCTGTTCAAGCATTTCTTTCAGCTTGGCATTCACTTTTGCTTTCATGCTATGAGGTATTCTTCGAGCACGTTGAGCTACTGGGTCAACCGTCTCATCTATCTCTAGTTTAACTGCTGTGTTTTTCAACTTTCAAATACCTTGGAACAATGCTTTGTGCTTGTTAATAATTTGCTGGACGTTGGGGTTTGGGTGTTCGGTGTTTACCTGGTTGACAAATGTTTTCAATAACCCGAGAATGGTCGAGGTACTATGGCTCAGTAGACATTTCTTCGAGCCCTTGATAACTTGGAATGTTGCTGTTGTTGATGCTGAATTATGGACTATGGTGGTGGTGAATTGTCCCAAAACGTGCAGTGGCTTATTTGCACCATACGGGTAAATTTTGGCAGTTGATCGTACAAGATTTACGTTGCGGTGTCGCTGGATGACTTCAAACGTTCCTTCATTGATAATGTTGACAGTCGATCCTGAATCGATCAAAACACGAATTGGAATACTGGCGATGGACACTGTTACTTGTGCTTGTTCTTGTTTATCGTAAAGACTGAATGTGAACTCGTTGTCAGTGTCGCTGTTTTCCAGAACTGGTTCTGAAATGATGTTATTAACATGCCTCTTGTTTACATTTGGTTTGGTCGCTGGCTTTGCCTAGGAGAGGTAATATTTCGAAAAATGTCCAAGTTTGCCACAGTTGTAACATTCTTTCCCATTTGCGGGACAGCTTGTCCTACCATTTTGATGGGGATACATTCCTCCACAATTTCGACACAATTGTTTTCGTGATTGCGATGACTTTTCTCCACTGTTTTGTTTAGGTTGTTGATTTTGTCGATTTCCGTGGTAGCCGTGTTGATGTTTTTTATTTGCGATGTGATTTGTTGCTTTGTTGGTTGATTGCTCAGTTTTCTCTATTCGTTCTAATTTTCTTGTGCTTATGTCTGATTGCTCCAAGGTTTTCCCATATTTGATAATATCAGCCAAGGTAAGCTGCTCACGAAGTGCTTTGCGACGTAAATGGCCGTCTGACGTTTTATGAATTATTTGTTTTAATTTCGTTATCTTCGTCGTGGAAGTCACATAGGGCAGATTTTTCTTTGAGTCTGCAGTAGAATTCGTCGATCGATTCTCCACTTTGCTGCGTGACTTGCCGAAAATCGAATACAGCCATGTCCTTGTTTTCAGTCGGGGAAAAATGCTCTGTTAAGCGTTGTATAGCGGTGTCATAATCTGTTCCTGTATTGGCCAATGTGTTGAATATGCCGTTTGTGCTCTCACCTATATGCGTAAAAAGTAGAGCCCGTTTAACTTTAGGGTCTTCCTCTCGAAGACTTATCATAAGATTCTTGAATCTCCGTTGCCATTTGCACCATTTAGTACTAAGTGTTGTGTGATCGCCATGTGGATGAAATGGTAGAAAGGCCGGTAGTCCACTTCTTGGGACATTTATTGTTGGTGCCGGTGGATTTTCACTCGTCGCCATTGTAATATTTTGGTTTCTCACATGTATTTATTACTAGATATCTTCTTACACTTGTTGTTCTTATTCTCAAATAGACTTATCTAATAAGCATCCTCTAATAATGTTCAAGCTCAGCAGTTCTTATGATCATGTGATCTGATCATGTGCACAAACATAACAGCTATTAATATACTACAATCGCTTTGGTCGTTTCTGATCTCTACCCGACAGCTGGATACGTATGCTTCCTGAAGCTGCTCGTCACCGCCGTTCACTGCCTAGGATGAGATGTGATGTGTTTAAGGACATATTCAGACATTTCACCAAAGGTTGCCAAACTTACGATGACCATTCCATCAAATACTGTCACACAATCAACTGGAAGAACATCTACCATGGGATCTTTGACATCTCCCTCGATTGTACCCAGTAGGTTTGACTTGATGGATTTCACGAAACCTCAATCTGCTGTGGCTAAAGACCATGGAATAGGACTGAGAGAGTAGGTAAGAACTTCTTTCAACGAGACATTGCATTTGCCACATATTACCAAAAGACATAAAACTATATCACGATCTGCCTTCAATGTTAAACTCTTGTCTTTAATGGTGCAAGATTTCTTAACTTTCATCACAGCGAAAGTCTTTATCTTCATCTTCTTAATCAGAGCATACAAATCTTCCTCGTTTGACTCAATACGTTTTTCCACAAAGTTGCACAGTGCTCCTTCCCTTTCTTTTGGGCATTTATCATTTCATCTTGAATGTCGGGGCTCCATTGTAGTCCGGAGCTCATATGAACGAGGCACGAATTTTCTTTAAAGGGTGTTCCCCACTCTCTAATAAGGTCATAACTACGAACAACGCATTCCTCGTTGTGTAGCATCCGCTTTCTCCCAAGATCTTTCGTAACAGATTTAGCTTCAGACATTCCAAGTAACTCCTCCATCTGTGATTAACACTTTGCAGCAACATGACTTGTTAGTGCCCTCAGACGTACTGTAACCAACAATTCCACCAGCATATTTTTGCTGCCTGTTAATCGTTTGCTCTATAGCTTGATCGGATGGCATCTTGTTGAATTTTACATGCTGTCTTCTTACAGAAAAATGACCAGCTTCAAACTCCTGCTGTATTGTGGGATGGGTTTCTGGAAGTTTCTTCATATTTACCAGATAGTATGTCAGGAAACGTGCAAAGTTTGGACGATCGTAGCCAAACATCCAAGGAAGCATGTTTTCTGTCTATTGAAGATGCAATTTCCAGTCCCCAAGCTTGATGGATCGGGCAAAATCAAGCAATATCTGCATCATCTGCAAAAACAAAGACCAAACAGATGCTGTTGGACCAACAAAGCCACTCAAGAGAGAATCTTCGCAGGCATGGATTTCATCAACCAGTTTATCATGATGTCGGCTGAAGGTTTCTAATGATTGCCTGGTAGGAGAGCAAATGAAATTCTTTAACTCTGTAGAGTCGACTAAGTCTTCATAACTCGTCTTATCCGTCCGGTCTGGTTGGTTGCTTTTACACTGTTCAAAACTATCAATCATATGTGTCTTGACAGCCTCGTACACATACTTCAGGACTCGCATGGTGTTGTTATAATGCTCTCCTTTAAACATTTGGTCAACTGAAGAGTCACCAAGGAAGTTCGCTTCAATTACGATGTCACGAACACCAGCATCAGCAAATCTCAAATAATCATCAAATTATCATCAAATAACAGCAATGAATATACACATTGTGTGGAACCCACCAAGTCGCAAGACAATGAACTGCTTGAGATCAATATACCTCGGATTCATCATGATTTTGACAGCCTTAGCATATATTGCCATATCAAGCACAACATCCGTCTCGACTAAACCCAGTTTCTCTGCTTTTATCTTTGATTGATTGAGAAGCTCCAGAACAGTGTCATGGGACGTTGGGGTTTTGTTAATCGATGGCAGGTACCCAATTTTATCATAAGTGTTGCTATCATTGTCGCACATTAAATAATTAAGACCTGTCCAACTTGGTATCTGCTGTTCAACATTCGCTTTACTGGCTCGACTTCTCGCGATGATCCAAACAGTATCAACAATGCGTAAGCATTGAATTTCCTCTTGGTGCACATTAAGTTCGACTCTAGTTGAAGCATCCGTGTTTTTTCGCTTCACCTGTATGTAAGAAGGCATCTCTAGTGGTAGAGGTTGGAACTTTTTAGCTCTTTGTTTCTCGCGCGATTGTAATGGCACTGAGAGGTCGTTTGAAGAAGGTTCGGGTACATTCAAATCAACTCTTGATGATTGGATAACAATACCGTTAGTGCAATGTAGACTAAGCCCTTTAAGACTTTCGGGATTGATATCGTTGTTATCCCAAACGAATGTAACAAATTGAGATGGTTGGATGATAGCTGGAGAGAAGGACCTGTGGACTTGGTCCTTGGAATGTTCCATCGCCAAGCACATTTTGAGAATAAGAACATCGTCATAAGAGATCCCATGACCGAACTTGTTTGTCCAGTTGGTCACAATCTTGGAACCAGTCTTTCTTTTAATAGAAAACGAGAAGGTTGCATGCTTTGATATATTCTTCCGACCATTGTTAGCGTGGTAGATTAGATCTTGACCAATTGATGATACTAAACGTACAACTTTTCAAGATTTTTCTGGTTTCTTGGTGAGGATTCCTTCTAATAAGCATGCCGTTAAGTTTGGAATCTCCGTTTCTTTAGAGAGAAGCCCATGCTCTGGTGGTGGCCAGCTACTAAAAGTATTGGGGGTTTCCAGCAATTCTTTACGTAGTTCCTGAGCAACTTCAATTGTTTTGTCCTCTAGCGATTTTTCTTCCCATCTACAATTGGCTAGTTTTGCCTTTACTGCCACTTCCACCAACTGCCCCTTTTCAACGCTGTTGTTGAACATATACTCGCTGCCGTACTTTGGACACCAGAACCCAACTTTTGAGCCAAAGCACTTTTGGATCTTTTCTTTCAGCCTCTGTAATTTTGGCAAACCAATCTGATGTTCTTCAACAAACAAACGTCTCGTTATTTCTGAATATTGCCTAGATAAATCACCCATGCGAAGTACGTTACACCCAACAATTACTTTCTCTTCAATGAATGCAGATAGCTCCTGAAAAATGTTTTCTGCATCGCTCAAAATGGCTGGCTTTGCAACTCGTTTTTTTCAGATTTCCCTATAACATGATCTGTGGTAAAATATTCTCTTGCTAGGATTGACTGCCATTCTGAATCCCCAATCTCTTGCAAATGTGGAAAGTCTAATGACAATGCTGCGTCGTGCAAAGATTGTGCCCCATTCTCAGTCTCACATTTCTCCAGTGGCTCATACCCACTCCTGCTTTTGGCTGTTTTTTTTCTTCCACATACACGGCACTCGTAATCTGCCAGTATTTTACCTACGTATTATTACAATAATCAGTTAGCACAACCACGCTTATAAGTACAAGTATAGAACATTTAGCAGACTGACAAACAAACACGTACGTCTGTCTTAAGAGCTAGGACGTTTGGTGCATACTATCCACGTTTCATTTACATGATGCAAAATCATAACCTTGCAAAGCAAATTGACAGATCATACCTCCTGGACCTTTTTTTCTTGAGGACTCTTGCTCTCGCACACGTTTGGACTTTTGGACTTTTAGTTTGCCATGAGCATACCTTTGATAGCATTTTCGATGATAACCATATTCGGGCGGGGGCAGACTTTCTCCAAAAGAATCGATGATGCAATAACTCTCTCGTCATGTCGTTTCTTTGCAGCTAGGTTTATAAACAGATTTTTTTGAAGTTTCACTGAACTTTGTTATTGATTCAGTACTTCTATCCATGCACTGCAGAATGCAGTCCGGCTGCCAAGCAACGTTTGTTTCAGACTTTTTTCGTCTTTTTGGTGGTGAAATATTCACATTTACTTTGAAAGGAATAGTTTTTCTTTTTGTGGTCATTAAGATCTTTTTAAAAAAACGCCTGGTTTTAATAAATCGCTATTTTATGCAAAGTAGAACATGCTACACACTGACACGTGTCCGGTTTGCCTTGGTACGTTTACTTAGCATACTTGAAGTATGCGGCATGCCGCTGCTCGAAATAGCAAGGGCCCACTTCTTCCCGGAAAATATTCAAACAACATGGCGCTGATTTGAAAATATCTCCGAACGCTGTCAGAAAAACTGTTGACCAGCTCTCACAAGAAAATTAAAGTTTGCTGACATACCAAAACGGTTTTAATATGTCTTGAACTACAATTCTAACATGGAATCATATTGCCCCTCGATATGGTAAGTTTTCACTCATTTCTGTTCGTCTATCTGCCTGACTAAGTGTTTTTTTTTGTATACCTTGACTATATACACTATTGGGGACACCTGTCACTGTGATTTTTACATGCTCGATATTTGGATATAAATAGGGCTGACTATCGGTGATCATTTTATTTCAAATAACATCACAATCGCAGCCATACTTTTTCAAGGAAGATTCACAGTTTCATTGACCGGCATGCTGGACTTATCCCGTTCGACCGTCTTCATCAAGGTCATATGTTCAAACTTAAACTTCTACTGGTTTAACATCCGGTTATAACCTGTTTTGCAAGGTCTTTGTTTTCTATTGTTTCATGCTCAAGTTCTATATTTTTGAGGGTACATTCTTCAACTGAGCTGCCAGACTTTGCCCACCATGATATCCGTCGCTTTAGGCAACCCAATCTCGAATTGAAAATTATGTGTTAAAAAGCCAGGAGCATAAAGTTCATAATCTCTGATAATGTTATCAAGTTTAATTTTTTGTTTTGTACCATGGATCATTTTCATCAAACGATGGTGCTCGCTCCATCATCTGAACCTGATATTAGCTTTCTATTGTTTTTGTTGGCGATTCCAAGTTCTATTAAATCACTTTGAATGTGGTTGTGCAGCCATATATCTTAATAAATTTCCATTTCACATTGTCCATTGTTACCATAAACAATTTCGCCACCCACAGAGATACTAAGTTTGTGTGTCAATAGTTTTCCAAGATTATTTAAGAACCAACTTTTATTATTTTTATTCTGGCCTGGATCTAGAGTTTTCATTTATTATATATGTATTTTAAATTTCTTATTTTTATACATATATACGAACCAAGTTAATGCCAGTGCTAAAATCCATAAATTTTCCGCTGAGAAGCTTACAGCTTTTGCTCCCCAATTCAAAATAGTATTTATTAAACCTAATGCAGTTCCAGTGAGTGGTGCTAGTTGTTTTGCAATGTCCTCCAAAGTTTTAGAGATTCCTTTGATCCCTCGGGCTCCTTTTTTGATAGATTTTCTAGAACTTACCACAATTGTTGTGATGATTCCACCTATCGCTATGGCAACACTGCTCAACACTAATATGTTATTTTTCTCCCATTTTTTAAATTTTTAAAATTTGTAGGAGTCATTCTTAAATAATTCATCATCTAATACTTGGATTGTTTCAGAACTTGACACCCTTAGTAGTATGGGATTGATGGGTTCTGGCTCATTTTGGCCACGCCCCCTTTTATGCAAATGAGCTCTTGACCTGTCAATCATTTATGCAAATGAGCCAGACAATGAAAAATTTGATTTATCTACAAGAAACCATATAATAAAAATTAACCCATACGAACTACATAAAGAACTCATGTACAAATACAAAGATGAAAACAAAGTACTTATAAGAATAATAGAAAGAGATAGAGACAACTTTAAAACCATGTCAGATGCAGAAACGAAGTCTGCCAAGAATAGAACAAAGTCAAACTACATCATAAACCAAGACAAGAAAGCAAAAGAATTGTGGACACATCGTGTAAAAGGTATCATCATGGACGTTCTCAGAGTCTTGTCAGAGGAGAAAATAGTGAAAGAAGTCAATGCTATGGATGACAACCAATTAGCAAGTAGATATAAAGAACTGGAACCACTACGACATAGAAAGGATAAATTTATTTTATATAATGAAACCAAGCACTTGAACTACTTTAATAAAGAAAATATAAAGAAAGCAATAACAAACAAAACGATTGTAGTTTAAAACACACTCCTCCAAACAGTCAAATGAGGCACTTAATTAATAGAGGATTAGAATCCATAGTGAAGGAGCTAGAAATTGAGGAACCAAAAGTATTAAACTCATTAACAAGGTTAAGAGAGCTCGACATAGTAGAAAGAGACATTGTCCATAATAAGATAGTCAATGAAACTAATAAAAGACAATTAGATGAGAAATATAATGATATGATTTCAAATCTGTTTATAACACCCTATTGGCATCCCAATTGTAGTTCAATGACTATTGTTTCTATTGGTTGTAAAGATGTTTGTGCTACATGTTTCAACATTGTTAGTCAAATGAAATTCGATTTTGGTAGTTCTAATTCCACTAGAGGAATGTTTCATTTTCAAACAAGTTATAATATAAATTCGAACAAGTTGAGACAAAAATTAGAAAAACTAGAAGATGAAAAAACAAATTTAGAAAATGCGAAGGTTAAACTTATGAATTGAGAAGAAAGACTTATTAAGAAATATAAGAAACTCCAACATAAGATGAAAAAGTAGAAAGAAAAATAGGAGATTTTTCCTTTAGTAAATGTACAACACTAAACCTCAACCATTATCCAAACAAGAAGAGCTTCTTAAACTTGCTTCTGCAAAAGAAATTAAATCTTCTGTGGCTTATATTAAAAAAGCTTCCAAAAAAGCATTATAACAAATCTACCAAGATTACCAGCGTGAACAAGAGGAGTCTATGAACGAGATGCTTGCAGACACCGTCATTGGAAAATTCGCAGAGCTCATGGGTCATTTAGAACTCATAGAGGACCCCACCCAAATGGGTAAGGAACTTTCCAACAATAAACCATTTAAACAAGATGTGAAATTCATTGTAGGATACGTTACACCTTATATTCCTCTTATTGGAATTTTCTGTGGAGGACTTATCGTGGGTAAACATGTCGTAAGCAAAACGTGCCAAGAAAATGATAAAAATAAAGAATGTCAAACAAACAAGAGCGAAGATGGATCACAAACAGAAACCAAAACAACTGAAGCGACTTGAGAATTTTAAATGAATTTTCAAACAAGACCAAAGCATTAGATTTACCATTACCAATGGAAAACAATCTTGATACACCTTTTAGTATGATCATCGTGGGTATGACGTGTAGTGGAAACATGTATTATCTACTTCATCTATTGGAGACCCACTGTATGAATCATTTTGATTATATATTTTTGATATGTCCCACTTATGAATTTAATAAAACTTACCAAACTTGGTCTTATGATAAAGATGAAAACTTCATCGTGAACCGTGAACAAGACGATGTCGAGCCCTTTTTAAGACAAATTGTAGAATTTGCAAAAGGAACCAACAGTTTGATTATTTTAGATGATTGTGCAGCAAGTAGGTTTGTAAAGAGTAGAACTTCGTAGCTTGTGAAATTAGCATTTTCAGCTAGACATTATGGACTTTTGATTATAGTGGTGACACAACAATTTAATTCGACTGCAAAACCTTATTGAGAAAATATTTCCAAATTGGTTTGTTTTTATAATCCATCTAGAAAAGATATGGAACTTATATTTGATGATTACCTTGGACATGTGTCCAAAGAAGAGAAACATGACATTTTACATGACATTTTAAGTGGTCTAAGCTGGTGATTTCGTTGAGGTACCCCTATGAGCACTAGGTGTAATAAGTGAAACTATTTGTAAACTAAATGTATCTTTTTAAAGAAGTTATACATTTAAAATCAATGCATTGGTGGTTGCTCGGTTTGCCCACGTTGTCTTGTAGTCTTGATGTTGGCGGTAGAAGTATCATCATAATTGAAACTCGTGTTAAGTATCAACCTCGTTCCATTTTGACCAATTCTCAAGGTACAACCACAAGACTTGTTGATCTTTACTTCTTTAATCATGTGTCCAGGATTATTTGGATCTAGAATCAAATGTTCAGTACGTTCTGTGTGGATATAGTTTCCCATTTATTTAAAGATTAATAACGAACATTTTCAACAATTTTGTTTTTGAAGTTCTGCAGACCATCACTGACCATGAAGATTTTACATAACACATTAGCACTTGTGGCTTTCTTTTTAAGTTATAACAATATTCCATTTTGGGTGTTGACTAAGTTTTGTCCTGCTCCAACGGCAGATTTATCTGACACACTTCGTAGATCAATCACCAATGCGAACTTGTCCTTGAAGAACTTTCGGACATCCATGTAACAGGTTTGATCACATAGTTCGAAGAATCGTTTTGCCTCCAAGAACATATATTCTTTTTTGATCCCTTGACTATAAATTGTTTAGTTTATTCCATATGCCATTGTACAATGGAACTCAACTTTTGATATCTTTAAAATGGGTAACAGATCCATTTAAGCTTTGTGTTGTTGTAATTGGTAAACTAACGATTGTGGAACTAAGTTGTCTGTTTGTGTCAAAATTAAAAATTTTTTTGACCAAGTCGCAGTTGATTTTAATATAGCTCAACCCTAGATTAATATCAGCATCATGTTTGGACTTGATCCATGTGTCTGCAGGTATTTTTTGAGAATCTCTAAATCCAAGGAGTTGTCCAAATTTTTTAAGTTCAAGTTTGCTATTTTTGGAATAAACCTTTACTTTGTTATCAGGTGTTTTTTGGATCTCGATGTCCTCTTTAGATAATTTTTGTTGTATTTCGTTGAACGTCCAATAACCATGCTCAAAACTAATTTTTTTAGACCCACTCATGATAGTGTCGTTGTCCTCCATGATATTCTTATAGTTCCAAAAATACCGATGCTGTTTTGAGAAACATGTTTGAACTTGATGTTGTTTTTATATTTCTACCAAGGTGAATTTCATTATATGAATTGTTTATCCATACGGTTAGTTTAAAACTCATTTATTTAAGCGAAAAATCTTTGATTTTATGTTATAAATAAATGGAAGTTGGAACTGACAGACTCATTCCACAAATAGAACCTATGTATAAAAAATATTATCCACAAGACTATGACAAAGCAATGAAGCTTATCAGGAATTGGTCAAGGACGGATGCAAAGCGAACGTTTCTCAAAAAATACCCAAACACCGCGCTTGATAAATTTGCTTTTGAGGCTAGTGTTTCTAAAAACCTTAGACTGATCGATCATGTTTACTACAAAGCACGTCCACAATATAGATATGGCCTTAAGAAACATATTAACCATGGTGAATGGCTTAGTTGCCTAGTCTGAAAAGAACTGTTTAAAACACTCAATAAGATTGAGATATCAAAAAGACTTGAAAAACACACCTCTCTTCAGGTGTTTCGTCTGCTAACTGAGGTTAAAATTTTCAGTTGTATGTATACCAAGGGCAGGAAGCAATTATGTCAGGCCAAGCATGAGATGAGACGTCAAAATAATGCAACTTTGAACACAAACTCTTTTTGACGACGAAGATCAGGATCTTGCAGCTTAATGTGAATAGCCTCCATTGTTTTCAGAGAAAGAGCAGAGTGACATTTACTCAAAAGACTAAACTTAGAATATGAGTAAGCTTCAGCACAAGATTTGTTAGTCAACAGGTGTTTTCCAATTGCCGAATCACAATTAATTGATTGTGATGAACTACACTTTCTGACTGGTTGCTTTCTCAGAGGTTTACTTTTGTTTCTAATGCAAGTTGGAATATGTTGCCTAATTCTGTCCCCAGTCTTTGAGTTGTTCTACCCACATAGTGAGAACCGCACTCACATTTAAATTGATACACAACAGAGCTAGACAAAAGGGCAGGTAGAGGTTCTTTAGGTGTAGGCGGCAGAATAGACCTAGTTGAGAAAACGCATCGTAGTTTGGCAGCAAAGAAAGTTTTCTCAGTTACATCCTTGAGAGTATTAGCAAAGTAAGATTCGGAAATTTGTCCTATCCAAGGAAGTCTCAAGTAAACTACACATTTCTCAGGCCCAATGAATTTCTCTCGTTCATCATTGCACTGACTAAAAAGCTTGTCCAGTAATCGCTCAGGGTAGCCATTTGTGAGAAAGATAGATTTCAGTTCAGCCAAATCCTTATTGAGAAACACTCCAGAAGAAATCTTACGAGTGCAATATTTAAGACACTTTACAAGTGATATCTTGCGACGTCTAGGGCAAAATGAGTCAAAGCGAGTGTAAAGACCAGTGAAAGTAGGCTTATGATAAATGCTGGTGAGAAA
>JAODVM010148852.1:0-14948 GCA_025400095.1 Phenganax marumi | reverse complement strand
AAAAAACAAACGAGATTAAAATTTTTAAACCAGTTTAGTATAAAATTGAACTGGTTTGAAAAATTTAAACTGGTTTAAAATTTTTAATCCGATAACAAATTGAAACCATAACATATATACAGTATATACAGTAACGTAGACAAAGTTAACTATAGTAAAGTTCTAATATCGGCGAACCAGAATCGCTTATTCAAGATTTAACTACTTTTTAACTACAAAATCACATTTAAAACGAAGTTAACAACTATACACAATCGGCCCCAACGGATGGAGATATAAAATCCGCTGCTGCTGTTAGTGAATTTCTGCTAGTCATGGTGACTATAGGAAGCTTGCAATTACATTAATATTGTTTTCTCAGGTGTGTTCCGCACTGGGTGGGCATGTTCTGTCAGCTGCGTTTGAAGGATACAACAGTTGTGTATTTGCGTACGGACAATGTGGAACTGGTAAAACCTTCACAATGTTTGGAAATGAAAACACTCAAGGATTAATTCAACATATCAATGAAGAAATTTTTAGCAGAGCTTCATCCAGTGATCCAGATACATCCTACCGAGCAGAAATAAGGTGAGTTTATACAATAAGGCAAAATGGTCGTAACGGCATTCCTTGCTCGAATTAATAAAATAGTTGTGTTACCCTGCAAAATTTCATTTCAATAATGAATTGGGGTGTGTTAACTTCAAGAAAAGAAAGACAAACTAAGCGAAAATCGAACCAGGAAGCGCACAATCAACGTAATCACCAGTGACGATTCTCATTCTGACTAACTCGTTTCTTTTTGCTAGCTGTTTTGTATATTTGTTTCATATTTCTTGAATTTGTTTAAAAAAATTTAAATAAGTAATTTGCGCTTTGGGTCGATCCGTACATATTTTTCTCGGTCTTCGAAAGTCCGTTGACCTTCGGTCTTCGGCCGCTTCTAAGACCTTGGGAAATATATTTCTCCTGTGCATAGCTTCCATCCGGTGGAGAACATACACGTCTTTCACCGAACTTAACTTCTGATTAATTAGCATTATACATGACCATGCATGCAGTTGCCGTGGCTAGCTATGAATTGTAATGCGACATTGTATGAGCCAAAGAGTAAGGAATAGAGGGAATTGGTTTACTTTTACATGAACACCCCTGTCTCTTAGAGTTCCAAAGTTGGAAGTTCTAGTTTCGGTAGTCAGATGCAGACTGCGCCAAAATATGTGCACACACAAACGACAGCTTTTCCATTACAGCTTTTTAGAGATATACAACGATAGTGTTAATGACTTGTTGGCCAGAAATAGCAGTCTAAATAATGTTCTGACAAGAAATAATACTTTAAAAGGTAAGTTTGATTATTTTCAAAACCCAGTGGTATGTAGAAAGCAAAAACCAAGATTCCAAAGCCCCAGTGCAATTGATGAAGCAATGTGGTCTGGAAACTTGGGCAAAGAGAAAATTATTGTTCTTCGTCTGTTTTCCCCATGCCACGGGGAAACGAAAATTATTTAGCTAAAGTTATCTGCATTTTGTTTCGCAAGGGTACGTCTCTCATTTGGTAACATTTAATACTTCATTTAGTACACGATGACCCTGAACGAGGAGCTTATGTTGAAAAGTTGACAAAACAAATTGTGACGAACGCAAATGACATTAGGAAAATGATAGAAAAAGGCATGAAAAACAGGTAAACTAGACGGGGCTGACGAGATTTTTAAAAGTACGTTTTCTCTACTTTATACTGTAAAAGCATGTTGAAGTCAGTAGTAAACTTGCCGGTGTTGAGCTTTTGTGGGGAACATAGGCTATACCAAGATTATAAAAGTCGTGCCATTTCTCAAAACATGGATGATAAGACTAATTGTTTTATAATTAAACTGTTTTTGAAGTTAATAAATTTTATAATCCACGTTCAGTTACACTACTCTCGGGTAACTTCGAAAAGGTAAAAATTTTCAGCGGGTAGAATATGTACTTGCTTAAATGATTTTCAAAATTTTAGAATTGCTCTACAGTCATCTGATGGTTTATCAAGACGATCACACACCGTCTTCATGCTGCAGTTCACCCAGGTAATAATTGGTATTGCATAACTTAGAGGAATATCATGGAATTTCATTTCAACTGACTAAAAGATGCACTAAAAGTTACTAGTGACAAACTTAAGCAGTTAAGTGCGGCACTTGTTCATCGCAAATATGCTTGTTTTGTATTTATTTTTACAATATCATTGTTTCAGGCTAGAATGTTGGATGGAGTTCCTTCTGAGAAAGTCAGCACCTTGAGTTTCGTTGACTTGACTGGAACGGACAGGCGTCAAGCCAAGGTGGGACTTCACGCATATCTCGAAAATTTTCCTCCAACTATGCAGTACCTTTAGAGTTACAAGACTCAGTTAGATTAATAAAAAAATTTGTTAGATGTACTGTACATTACGTTAATACAAAGAAAATGCAAAGTCGGAGTAAGGATTCTTGGACGAATGACGACAAAACAGTATTGATAGGATATTTCTTTTAAGTTAGGTTAAGTATGTGAATGTACCAGTGTCACTTGTAATCAGTCCCGCAGTGGCTGCAGTGCCCCTGAAGAAATCATCCGGTTGGAAGATCTAAGTGTGCTTGGGTGTGTTTCTTATAAGCACAAGTAGTAGACCCGCATTTCGCAAATGTAGTTCGCTCAACCATTAAGTTTACCTTAACTACTAAAAGGAATACAAACAAACTTGGACGTTTTCATGTGATGAAGAGCGAAATTAAATGTGTATTTTGGCTTCAGTGTTTACATTTCTTATGCTGTACACAGAATGATCGAGCAATAACTCCCGATGAAGACAACGAAGTGGCAGTAGCCAGGTCCTTGCAAGTATTCGGTCAAGTCATCTCGTGTTTAGCTAGCAAAAACAAACAAGCTGATGGAAATGGCCCTGAGCAACCAACTATTGAAATACCGTACAAGGAGTCGGTGCGTGGATTTATCTTGCTTGTTTACTTGTGTGTTTGATTGTTTTTTGTTCGTTTGTTAATCAGTACAATAAGCGAGAAAGATGTTCCTGCGGTACTTATCTTAGGAAAAGCAGTATTATCGAAATTATGAAAATGTGGAAATTGTAA
Organism: Phenganax marumi; assembly: GCA_025400095.1. Classification (NCBI taxonomy): domain Eukaryota; kingdom Metazoa; phylum Cnidaria; class Anthozoa; order Malacalcyonacea; family Clavulariidae; genus Phenganax; species Phenganax marumi. Next base: position 11,853 of record JAODVM010148852.1, on the reverse strand, counting down.
GATATCATATAAGTTGTATTAGTTATTGATCACTGCTGTGTGGCCTCAATTGGATGCATCAAAAAGTGGCGATACTAGTGCTATTATTCGGAAAAAACAGTAAATATACATATACATGCACATAGGAATCTAAATTGATCAGCTGACGAATGTCTGCCTGTATTAGGCTGTTGCGATGTATCTACTTGTCGAGATATATCGATATTTTTGTAGTATCGATGTCGCGATATTTGACCTTTCGAAATATATTGAATATATCGAAGTTTAATCGAATATTCGATAACTATCAAATGTGTTAAGAATGGTAGATTATTGTTTTTGAGGCACCCTTTTGAGCTTTTCTATTCTTCATAAACATGCCTTAGTGGTATAGTTTTACAAAATTACAATGTTTCGTTTAAAAAAGTAGATAAAGAATTGCGAATATGCTATCAAAAATGAAGTTTTATACACAATATGAAATCTGAAAAATATCGAAATATCCATTATTAATACTGATATATTTTTTCGATATGGATATTCGATACTTTTCTATATCGCAACAGCCCAGCATGGATTCACTTAGAATTGATTGTTACAATGAGCGCAAGAGTGCTCAAAGGATGAAAGCCCTCAAACATACTGAACACATACCTTAGTACTCTGTACTTGTCTTGTGGTGTTTAAGAATAGCATTTCTTTCAGGCTCTCACTTTGTTGCTGAAAGATTGCCTTGGAGGGAACTGTAAAACGATAATGTTGGCCACAGTTTCACCAGCTGATATCCACTATAACAAGACTATTAGTACTTTGAGATATGCTAACCACACCAAGAATATCCTGAATAAACCGTCAGTTAATGAGGTGCAATATGAAAATGATTACAATTGGATCAGGTCATCTTAGAGGCTGTAAGCCGTGCTAGCCCTGTTAATCAAGCTGGCTGGTTCTTTTGGAAATAACACTCAGAATGTAATGGGCCCAAGCCTGCCCCACAGTTATAATTCAAATACTCTTTCAATGCCCAGGAAATATTTTCGTGACAAAACTGCCCAGATATGTAGGCTAGCCCGGCTTGTAATCACCCTCCTTACAGCTTGGTTCTCATGTCACCGAAATTGGTAACTCATAGGCGAGATCGCAAGAAACAAGCTATTTCGTTCCTTGCCATTGCATTGGAGAAAAGATCTTCAAATTTTTCGTTATTCTAGGAAGCAAATGTGAAATTGATTAAAGAACTTCAAGATGAAATTGCTGGACTGAAATCTCAAATGCAACAGGTACAGAAATAATAATAAAATTCGCTTCCAGTGCACGCACTTTTTTCAAAGTTTCAAAAGAAGCGACCTTCGTGCTTGATGAAATTTGCATTGCTAACCTGACTAGAAAAATATTTGGTCGAATTTCTTCAATATATACCACCGCTGGCGTAGCAATAAGAATACAGCTGTTTTGATATGTGCTTATTCGAATTTATACCGCATGCATGTTAACTGTGCAAAGTTTACACACAAGACCATAATAATTTTGTCATTCGTCGCAGGAAGGGATAGATCAAAAGTCGGAGAAAAAACTAAAAGAAAATGAAAGACTGATTAAGCGCCTCACGGGGATTTGGGAAGAAAAATGGGTGAAGACAAAAGAAATAATTAAGGTATATTACAGATAAATGTTTGAGACTGGCGAAGTAAACTCGATTCCAGGCGTCCTGCCCTTCTCCCCCCTTTTCCGCTTTTTTTAGAAAGGTGTTACATGTAACTTGCATTTCGTGTTGAAGCATATTCCGCCTGCCCAAACTTGTCTTCTTTGTGTGTTAATATTTTTACAGATACTTTAGTGATTGAATTTTGCGTTGCCATAATATTTTTATCGTACATTTGATAGTTCTATGCATCGCGATTCTATGTAGATTTTTATCCTGCCAATGCCTTTAGCTGGGAAGTAAAAAGCCGAGGATCGAGATATTCTCTAGATATTACAGTGCGATAAAGAATCCTTCCGCACATCTCAAGTGATGAGAAACATCTTCAAGGGATGAGAAAATACCAGCATTCATCATTTGAAAAGTGAAGACAGCATCATTGTCAAGCAGAAAATTAGCTATATGTTTACGTTGATACTGTTCTGACAAACATTTTTTAATGGTCACTTTAATGATTTAGGATCGCAACGAGTTCTGGTAACATCGACTGACAAACCATCATCTTTTTTATTATGGCGAATTGCACTGAAAACAACTTGTCACACTTTTGCCAATACTGTATAGGAAGTTATACAGGGTGTATCCGAAAAAGTGACACTATAGAAATTGTCCTATTGTTTTAATTTGAATGCTTGAGCACTATGCTATAAACTTCTCCTTCTGGAAAATAACTCCTTTGACTATAGAAGTTAAATTTACAAATTCGCTTAATTCCAAGATGCGTAATCGCGTGCGTTTGAGAGCGTTTAAGTGAGATAATTTCTGCTGTGTCACTTTTCTGGGAGACCTAAACAACCGTAAAAAGCGAAATTAACACTAAAACAAGTTTCCTATGTGTATCTGAATAGGAACGTGCACTAGAAGTGACTGCATTTGGTCAAGGATTGAAATTCGAAACTGATGAACCTCATTTCATAACATTGGGTGGAGGACGACTAAGTGTTGGCGTAACAATGTGTCCAGTTAAACTAGGTAGAGAACAGCGCCTTTACTTTCAAGTTATAAGAATTAAAAGTAATGTAAAGACATTGTTGTGTATAGTAACATATAAACGAGCTTCTGAAACAAGGTAAGATCTTTTTTATTGCACGTGGAGCGTATATGACATTAGCATAGGTCATGCGACTCAAACCTTTTTTGAAATTCAAATAACAGTGTATTGATGCGCCTGCTGAATTCACAGAAGTACACAATTTTTCGAATGCTGTCAAAATTACAATAGATTGGGTGAATATTGTGCAATCCTAATTTGAATTTGGATTTCAAAGGTTAACCTTTTTGAGACATTTTATACTGTACTGACACGCTCCCAAAGTTCATTAAAATGCACATAGTTTAAGCAGGCACTTGACCAAATCAACGGTGTTCGAGATAGATTTTTGTACAGTATGTTGTAGTCAGCTTTCTTAGCATTTAAGCATTTCTTCATTTTTCGTTTTGTTTTCGACTAGGTCAAACAGTGATAGGCTTACCAACCAGTGATTCAAAACCTGACATTGCGTTGAACGGAAAAGGCATAGAACGGTGAGTGAGAAGCTATGCATGGTATGTTTGTGTTTGGGATGCCTTGTTTACAAGTAACGTTAAAGAGTCCATTAGTTATAGTTGTAATGTATGTAAACTGGTTGATTCGTCTCGCGTTGTCTTTTTTTTTCACAGTAGTAAAAGCGACCTTGCCCTTGCTGCATGATTCTCTATAATTACTATCTTATAGTACCACAGAATACTCGTATGCACAAAATAGTTCTTAGTTGCATACGTAGCTGGGGCAGCATTGTACATATTTGTGTACAGTTTGTTAAAAGGAAAATTGAACTTGGCTTTCAAAAGCTAACAGCTCGTGTAATTTTACACATGCTGCATAAATATTTTTTATTTAGAGAACATTGTTTTGTGGAATACGATGGCGATACAGTAATGTTTTATCCCAAAGGAAACCTTTGTGCAATCGATGGAGTTGCCATCTCCGAACCAACAAAACTACCTCAAGGTCGGCTTCTATACGATTATACTTTTCGCGCAGATTCAAGCACATGCTTCTCAAAATTTACAATCGAGTTTTCAATGGATACATTTTCATTGGAAAATAACTTGCTTTGTACTATATAATGAGTTTTGTGAGTTAGTTTTATATTTGTATTTTCTTCAAAGGTTGTATGGTCTGCCTGGGAAAATCCAACTATTTTCGTTTTAACCATCCAAAAGAAGCAAAACGAATTCGTGAAAATAATCCAGGGAACAGATTTTCTGTTATGCCAGACAAGTACTATCCCGGTAAGTGTAAAGCGATTCAGGCGTAAAATGACTTAGACTTACCGATATATTGATTCACCTGTATAATTTATCCTATGTAACTATCCTAAAGTACGTTATTCTTGAAAGGTTCAACTAGCGGCTCTACAAGCTTTGTTGTATATTGATATTTTTTTGATTCGTGGTTTCTACAATATACACAGAAAAACGTAGACAATTGTAACTATTGTAAAAGTAGCTGATGAATGAATGTTAAGGTTGTTTGTGAACTTAGGGTCTCCTAATCATTGTTTCACTGTAACTCATATGAAAAATCTACTTCCAAGAAAGCACAAAATATGATAGTAGATATTTTACTATTTTCGTATAGAGGTAGATCTCGCGATCGAGCAACGTAAACGAGAGCAACAGGAGAGAGATCGACTTCGAGAAGAAAATGCGAGGTTGTTGGAAAGAGAGAAACAGCATAACGAAGTACTGGAACGCTTGGAGTACGAGAAGAAACAACTACAAGGCGAAAGTAATCGACTTCGCAACCTTGAAAGATTACAGAGAGAAGAAGCGGATAAATTTAAAACAAGAATCACTGCTCAGATTCAGGAACTGGAGGAACAACGCGACGAATTGAAGAACACCAAACGAGAGGAAGACAAACTTTTCATCTTGGAAGGAAAGCAGAATGGACACAATACACCGCAAGTGAATGGCCGTTACTTTGAAGATGAAGAAGAGAAGTTGAATAAGATTCAACTTTTGCAAGCAGAGAGGGTGAAGTTATTGGAAAAAGATCTGGAAGATCAAATTGTTAAGCTTCATGAAACACGAGATCTGGAGTTAGCGAAGATCAATGCGGAACGCGAGAGGATAGGGGAGCTAGCAAAGCAGCAGCAAATTGCGCTCGCTCAAGTCGAGATAGAAAGAGTTAGTCTCCAGGAAGAACGTCAGAAGGATATTAAAGCGTTGGAAGAAGAGAAAGCAAAACTCGAAGCTTTAGAAAAAGAAAGATTAGAAATTATCGAGAAAGCTTTTCAAGAACGTGAACAGGGAAAGAACGAGATCGAAGCCGAGAAACAGCGTCTGGCTGATTTACAAAAGAAATATAACGATCAATTGGTAGATCTGGAGCAATCCATGTTGTCCACGCAAGAGAAAATGGAAAAGGAACGACAATTGGAATTTGAGTTTTTTGAAACAGAGCAACTCATGCTTGAAGAATTGGAATTAAAACAGCAAGAGGCAGCTGAGCAAATGGAGCGCGAACGCAGACTTATTGAAGCTCATTACGAATGTGAGCGTCAGGAGGAAAAACGACAACTTGAAATGGAAAAATTAAAATTGGAGGAAGTAAAAAGGGAGCATACTTCCGCTTTACGTAATGTTGAAGAAGAAAGGAAGAAACTGCAGTTGGACAGACAACGACAACAAGAACAGATGGTTCGTGATAAGATACGTCTGACGAACATTGAGAAAAAATATAAAGAACTTTTACTACGAGCCGAGGAGGAGAAACATTCATTACGAGCTCAACTAGAGAAAGAAAAACAAGATGAGTTTGAAAAATTTCGTCAGGAAATGCTACAGACGATGTCCTCTGCTTCATCTCTTGGTCGTCAATCGCCCACAGGCAGTGTTAGTTCGTCAAAACATACGAACTCCTCGGACGAAGGCGTTTCCAAGAAATCGACAGAAGGAACCGAATCGGACGAACTCGAAGCTGAAAGGGAAAAACTTCGACAACAATTTGAACGAGTTCGCGAGCAGGAGGAACGTCTGCTGGTTAAGGAACGTGAAATGGCGTCCCTGAATGAGAAAGATTTGGAGTATCAAAAGAAGATCAAAGATTTGGAAACGGAGCTGGGAGAGGAGCGAAAGAGAAGGGAAGAAAGCGAGAAAGAATTAGAAGAAAGAGAGATTTTGATTATTGGGAACGGACGACCGCCATCTTCCGTAAGTAAAGAGATCTGACTTTTACTAGTGCTACCGCCATTTTTTGTTTTCACTGCAGAAGTACAATCCCTGACCGTGATACAGACAATTCCACTTTTTGTATTTGTCTTCAGGTTCATGGTGACGGTCGGTTATCTGTAGTCGATTTGGACTTGGTCCGCCATCTGCTCGCCACTGGTCACGTGCTGGACAACTGTCCCAGTGTAAGTGTAACTCCATCGTGTTGCCGTGGTTACTTGGAGAAAAAAGGCGGAAAAATCAAGGTTTCGTGGAAAAAGAGATGGTTCGTGTTCGATCGTAGAATGAAAGCTTTGGTCTATTATAAAGATCAAACAAAGAAAGAACCTCGTGCGATTATATACTTCCAAGCTATTCAAGAAGTTTACGTTGACCATGACAGTGAGGCAAAGGGTAATGTCGCGAAGTCCTCGTTTTGTGTGAAAACTCCGTTAAAGACGTATGTTTTGGCAGCTGATAGCGCTTTAGCAATGAGTGTATGGATGAGTGTGTTGTTGACTGGCCGTGAAGGTACTGCCTTGCTAAATAACAAATAAGTTGCTGGTATTCGATAAATGGTCGCAAAACTGTAGAGTAGTTTGTTTTGCATCTTCAATATCTCTCTCCTGCTCGGGTATTAGTCTCAATGATACGCAAGAAAACTGTTCGACTACCGCTGCAAAGCAGTTGGAAAAGGAAGCAGTAGACTCTTTAAAAAACGTTTGTTATACTGGATTTGGTCGAAACGATACCAAAGTGGAAGTGGGCTAGTTTGAAAATGGGCGTACTTACAACAAAATCAACCTCTATTTGCCTTAGTAGTCTATAATGATGCCTATATGGTGGAAGTGCCGACTGCACTCATTGTAACTATGCTTAACATTCGATTGCTGTTGGCAACGTCTATTGTATGGCGAAAAGGAGGTTTACTAGTGCAGGTGTCCATTATGACGTGAATAAAAACTATAAATAAGCGTATTCTATCTAAATTATATACAGATAAAGGGAAGTAATGGCATAGCTGTATGTACACAGATGTATGTAAATTGAAATAGACCTGTTTTATTGAAAAAAAAACTCCAGTTCTTCAAGAACTATAGAACATAAATGGCATGGTCACATTGTTGTTGTTTTATGCAATTAGTAAATGTCAGTGTTTTCGAAGTTCGAGATATAATGCAAAAAATGATAAATAATCTCGTATATGACCGGACGTTGCCATCCTGTTTTTCGAAAATACGTCAAAGTTGGCCTTAACTAGGAGGCAACTTCATAAAATTCAATGCTAGCGGGCATTTTGAAAAAAAATTAGGCTATTAGTCCAAGCACAAAATTCTTGAAACCTAAGATATGCCAATGAGCATGAATAAAATTTCTTGCGACCTCCAAACACGTTTTTATTCGATTGTTCTATATTAAATTCTATTACGCAAAAAAACGTAAAATTTTAAATTCGAAAACAACAAGAATGACCAACATCATCGGAAGCTTACGAAAGTGCATAAAAGATATTAATACGGATTTTTGATTTATAGAATGGTTTTCTAGTTCAAAGAAGTTTAAAAGCTGTTTTTAATCTAAATCCCAGTCCTTTTTGCTACATTGTGGCCTAATTGTTGCATTTCAACAAGCAATGACTCGAAACTGTTTCAAAAGATAAAAAACAGTTTAAATGTCTTATATGCAGTTTTTTGTAAGCTTCTGATGATGCAAGTGCTTTTTTCTCCATGAAACCCAAAATTTCACATTTTCATGCCGTAATAGAATTTAATAAAAGAATTTATGAAAAATGTGTCGGCAGAAGTCCTCAAGAAATGTGAGCGCCGACGCGAAAATGTTAGCAGCAGCCCTCAACGTACAATTCTAAAACTACATGGAATTTCCCCCCGATATTGTGAGTTTTTTTTCCTTCTATCTGCCTGACTAGAGGACTAGAGTATTCGTGTCGGCAGTTCAGGGGCTGGTTGTTCGAAAGTTGGGATAGCGCTATCCACTCGATTGTGCATTTTTCAATGTTCATAAAATCGGGCAAAAAGTGCCGCATTTCCACTTTGGTCAACCATATACAGATTACAGACTTTAATCTATTGATATCAGTCGCAATTTTGTGTTATAACGATCAACTGAAAATTTACGAAGGTCACCAAAAATCCCTATTCAGTGAAAAGCGTTATCCACCTTTCGAACTAACGGCTCCTGGAGTGAACGATGTAGCTAATTGTATTTGTATCATGACTTTTGAAAATGATATTTTTATTTATATCAGCATTTTAGGGTGGGTGGTGTATTTGTAACAGTATATTTCGAAGAGGGGGGGGGTATTTGTATCACAATATTTGGAATGGAGTGGAGATTCGTATTGCCGTTTCCGAGAGTGCGGGACACTCGCATTAGTGCTTTTGGAGGAGGTGGGTATTTGCATCTGTTATATTGTAGGGGGTGATCAAATTCCGACCTTCACAACACATTGCTTGTCAAGCCCTTTATTACCTGTCTTCCCTCTCATTCAGACTTAACATTGACAGGTGCATGAAATTCACATTGTCTATGACCCGTATATGAGTTTGCATGCATTTCATTTAGGACAGATGATCTCAACTGTTTTAGGTCAAGTTGACTATGGCGGTCAGCATGATAAAGTTGTCCGAACCCCAATCCGGGGCAAAACGCCCAAACTTGACCACACCCCAAAACGACACTTCGCCATAGCGCTATCTGCCAAACCATAGAAGCTTTGGGTATTCTGCGGTGCTTGCATGACTCAGAGATGGTGCTTTTAGGGTTGGTCACTGGTAAGCGAGAAATGGCTAGCGCCCATATTTCTCAAGAAAATGGCAATGCAATACTCATGGCAAAACGTCAATTAGTGGCTTAAAACTTTAAATGAACAGCAGGGACCTACGCCACTCTTTTTCCTAAATCCTTTCGATAAAAACATAATTTTTGCACTTATTTAAGAATATTATCACTGTTTGGGGGGGAAATAGTTCGCATTTTGCGACCGAAATAATATTATGAAATGCACTCACCTCCTGCAAATGGACGTATTTGACCAAATTCGCCATTTTACTCCGCTGTTTATCATAAATACTCGTTGAAATGCTTCCAAATATGTAAGCTATTTTAGACATCATGGTATCAAGTACAGTTTAAACAAGTTTTCACTGGGTCTCAAGTAGATCCTAGCTGTTTAACAGGTGATTAACATATGGCAATTTTATTTTTTGACATACGGTGATTTTGTATCTAATATAGGATTTTGCGGAAACACCTAGTAAGTTTATTTACGCTCAGCTTTCGGACCGTCCGGGGTCATACAGGATTTTGTGGAAGCACCTAGTAATTTTTTTTACGCTAGCTTTCGGACCGTCCAGGGTCCGGGCTTGCGGACCAAAAGCTTTGCATGCGTGAGTTTACGTGGTGTTTCCACAAAATCTTATTTTATTCACTTTAGTATTATGTGGATCACCTATCGGGCTTAAGCTTTCGCGAGCCACCGTTTGCACGTGACACATACACGTGGAAACTTGTTGCAAGTGGTGAGCTGGGGAACTGTGACAGTAAAATAACAATGACCCTCTCTAGATGCTTCTTGGACGTCAATACACTTCTCCTGAAGATTACAAAAATTGACGAATGATAACATCATATTACTCAGTGTGACGATTGCACTATTGATGAAAATTGAAATTCAAGGGTAGTTTGAATTCAGAGGTATTTTCTGCTGTTGATAAAATTAAACAGTACTTTGACAATCTAAACGCTTTAGTGGTTGCATTCCCATCACTCAATGCGCGTTCGTGCACTGCTAGCGACTGATTATTTTCTACGATAATTACTTTCCGTTCTAGCTCTTAAGGAGTGTGCGTGTAATTAATCGTATATTCCACTTGGAACTTTTTGCAAACTAACTTGTTCTGTGTTTACTCTACAGCATTATTTAATAGGCTGTACAGTTTTTCAGAAAAAAAATGTTACAAATATTTGCGCAGCTGCATTGTACCAACCTCACACGTTGAGGCCATATCTGAACACGAACAGACTTGCACAAGCTTCTAATTTAGTTTCATCGACATTTCTATTGAACCACTCCCTGATTAGACAAAACCAATTAAAATATCAACACAGGGTGATGATTAACAAAATATTGCAACTGCTTTTGCTTAATTTACTGCTCGAACACTTATTTCGCTAACTACGAGTTGCACTTTCACTTTATTCATCTACTGAATTGGAATTTTCGAACGATTCCCTGCATAAACTCGTAACTTTTACCATCACTGTTACAGACCTTCCAACATCGCGACTTGATAATGCGTGTGTTACAGCCACATGAGTGACATAGCCCGCCTGCTATAGGCAAGCGGCAACTTAAAGGGGTCTGGGGGCATGCTCCCCTAGAAAATTTTCAAAACTGGAGCCTCTGAAATGCTGTTTTCTGCATTTTCGGACAGGATTGGTATTAATTTACTAATTTGCGCAATTGTCCGCCGACCCTACACACTACTTCGCATTATACAGCAACTGCTCGAAACCTACTTTATTTTATAGCCGTTCATTCAGCCAAATACACATTTTTGCGTGCACAGAGACGCGTGCAAAGAAAAAATGAAATCGCTTACTATATTTTTTGCTTTTGCGTGAGAAAATAGTGTTTATGCGTGTGAGCGTGAGAAATATGTCGAATGCGTGTGTCTCAGGCATAATGCTTGAGAGTTGGAATGTCTGCTGTTAACATAACGTTAGATGTGGCACACATTCTTTATTATAATTGATGCCAAAGTACAACGATTCCAAAGATCAAGGCTGAGCTTCATACAGTCGACGATATGTAGATTTTCGTGGGCCAACATTGTCAAATTTTTCGAAATCAACCTTAGCATTGAAAAAGCAGCTCGGCTTGGAAGGTATATCGCACCCGAATGCAAGTTGCCAGAGAGACTAGGAAAGCACTATGCCTTTACTCTTTGAAGACGTTTTGCACGCACGTTGAACACCTAAAACATGACTAACGTTACGTCTGGAATACTGGACACAAATCCATTAATGAAATACTTAATTTTGTTTATTGTGCAGATTACAATATCTTTAACAAGGTCTTTCAAGGTTGTGTTCCATTTATTTCCATCTTATGTGAAAATTCGAACCTTGATCTACGTAAAAGCAGTGAAGCGTGATGAAAGTAGAAAGCAATTTCTCATTGCTGCTCATTGATACTCATGTTTTTCTCTGCGTTTGGCATAATCTTTTCGCACATTTCTTTTTGCTATTGAATGACTTTCATGATCACGGAAATGGCCATACTGATGTTTAAACTTATGTTCGCATGTTGCTACTTTAACAGCAGGATCTTTCCTAAGAGCTTTAAAACACCTTTAAGTTAAAGCTCATTAAAAACATTACTAATCTACTCACGCAACCAGCATGAGTGGTTAGTTGAAAATAACAAAATATATATCCTTGGTGAGTCAGAGATACCATTACAAGTAACGAAAAGCCACTCTCATTGAACAAACTACAATCTATAGGATAGGTAATGTTTAATTATGACAGTAATTGTACTTCCACTTCAACATAGCATTTGCTAGATTTAAAGAAAACCTCAGGCTGCTACCATGATCTCTGACCTTTCTTCCAGGAACAACAGGCGATACAATGACATAAATGATCTAATATGATATTATGAAGCCGTTGACATATGAGTTTAATAATAACCAGATCAGTCACCCAGAAGAACAAATGCCTTTTACACAAAACAATTCTTGGTATTCCACTCGGCGCATTCCTTCAGTCCCTTTCTTATAGCCTGGGGTAATCTTATGCATTGTAGGCAGTTTCACTTTTCGCTGAAGTTTGCTTCGGTTTGCTTTTGGAAGAAGTCAGTAATGGGGGACTGCATAAAGCCCCGTACAGACGGACAATTTTTCCTTGACAAGTTTCTTTGACGACTTCGCTTGCTCGTGTGTACAGTGAAC
>JAODVM010148851.1:0-32946 GCA_025400095.1 Phenganax marumi | reverse complement strand
GTGGACGCGTAAACTTTTGAATCCGCAACAAATTGTTTGCGGATACAAACGTATCCGGATACGTGTAGACAGGGCCTGAATTCTAGTGAATTAAGTTGGCAATGTTGGCATGTGACAACGCTATCAACTCTGTTGACGACAGACGATTTCATTCGCCAAAAGAAGACCTACTAGAAGTGGTCGTCCAGTTAAAAATCAAGTATCATCAATAAACAGAAAACGTTGCTAAGCAGAAAAAAAATGAGAGACATAAAAAATCGTCGAAATACTCTACAGTCGCACTCTGGCCATGTATCGCAATATGTTGCACTAGCTCTACATAGCAATACCACAAAATGTCAGATAGTAAAATTTTTTTAGTCTTAGCAGCCAAGAACTAGAATTGGTTAGAGAAATGAGACACCAGCAACATAAGGTCATTGCTGAGCAATAAAGGCGGAGGTTATATTGAGTATGAGTCGCGAAACTCGAGCAGAAACAAAGCAAACACTTGTAAAGTTGAAAGCGATCAAGTGGTCCTCAAAAGAAGCGATACAATATATGCAATTAATTTTAAAATCAAGACAAAGATTCGATTGCGCTATAAAAAAATTGCACGTTAATTGCCCGCAGTTAAAAAACATTTTAGTCCTTTAGCCTTGAGGGCACAAGTCGATTCATATCGTTAAATCGCAGATATTCTGAATGAACCAGAATCAATGCACAATCAGAACAACCTTATATATAGCAAGACTAAACCAAACTTTATAATATTTTGCTCCATTGAAGTTCTATAGAGTATCCAAGGGAATTTTTAATCTGTTGCTTCAAGACAATTGAAAAAATCTTACAAATTTATCATACGGAACTAGTACTATGTCGAAAAATAGCAATAAAGTTTAAGCAACAAGCAACTCGTAGCTAGAACATAGCGTAACCGTGGAAGCAAGTGTAATGAAGCATTCATGTGTGAGTGATTACATTGATCGATCAATTGCTCTTTGAACAAGAGCGTTGACATGTGCACTTAACTGTGAACTCAGGCGTGGCTGAGTAATTGTCAACGTGGCGCAATAAGATAGAGAATAATTGAGAAGACCACGCCCATACTCATTAAAACACGGAGTTCCGCCTATGGGCGTGCACGTTTTGGAAATCAGAATTCCTTCTCGGTATTACTATCTTCAAACTGTGGTCACGAAAAGGTGCATATTACTGCATGGACTCTAGATAGAATAAGGGATGAATGGTGAACTAAGTTGAATGCTTTTTTTTCGTGCAGCAATAATAAGACTTGATATGTATGGACCAACTTTACTCGCCATACGAAGTTGGCTAACTGGCAGATATCTTTGTCATAACATCTATACGGGCGAACTGGAGAGCAAGGTGAGATCAGGATTACAAGATTATCAGTTCATGCACACAACTCCCTAAGACGGAAACTTTATGAAATTCACACCACTCGAATTAGTCAAAAGAGGTTTTTCTGTTTGCTAAACCTCTTGTCATTTTCATTTTAATAGGCAACAAGAGAGCCAGGATGTCTATTTGTTTCAAAATTGCGTGGGAAGTACCACAGATACAGGTCCGTTTTCAACGCAACGTGGTACATCGCCTTTTTCGGCAAAGGCAAGAAAAGAGGAGTGGCCAAGTTAGGCTCACGAACTAAAGCTAGCAATAGAGGCACGCGGATTGTAGAGTTACCAATGTCTAACTTGAAAAAACGGAGGAAAACCTAAGAAGGTTTTCATCAACGTGAATTATATTTAAATGTAATTTATTTATTTAAATATTAAAGAAAATATTTATAATGCCCAGAAATTTATATTAGTATAAAAAGTTCTTGGGCAGTAATGACGTCGGCTATGAAATGAGTCAAGTTTCTTGTTTGTCATCGCAACTCCACAGCCGGCAAACACCACAGTAAATTTGCTTCCGCGTCTAGCCGTATATTCTCTGGATACGAGTGTTTTCGTTACTTGCTATACAAGATTCTAACAAATACTAAAGTTTTGCGCAAAACTGAACTGCCTGTGTAATTTCCTTTGGGAACTTTCGAGTTTTTATAGCAGCTATATGAACTATGCAAAAAAAGACAGTTAGCTGTTACATCGATAAGCAATAGAGAACAAAAATCTACGAAAACTAAATTAGTTGTTTGAGTTGGAAAATGATTTGATTTTCTGAGAGAGCTAGTCGCAATCTCTCTTCTCGCGTCACGTCGACTGCCTCCTCCTCAGGCCCTGAGGCACGAAGGAAATTTTATAAATGAGGGACTGTGGAGCAGGCAGTTAGGATAGCCTTTATTTTTACAAAAACATTTGTACTATAAATAACAGATATAAATATATACATATTTGAGTCGTAGAAGTTACATTTGAAATCCGTGTACAGTTGAATCCTTTTAATACTTCAAAAGTATATCAACCTTTCCGTTATTGTGTACAAAATGAAATTATGAAATAAACTGTTGTCCTTGTGCATATCTTACTGAATAACCTAAGACAAATAAATGCAAATTTGAGCAAGAGCAAAGAAAGGCTGGTTACATATGCGGCGGGCAATTGCTGTATACGAAAGTCACGATATCACTCAAATCTCAAAATATGTTATCAAATCTTATAGACAACACATATTACCTACCAATGGTATTTATTATTGTTTTATTAAATATTAGTTCGAAAACGTTATAATTCAGCTGTATACAGTCAAAATACAAGATCCCTCCCTGTAATCGCTGCTGTAACACAGAGCTCGTTTCAGATATCCAAAATAATGTACAAAACCTGGGATAGGAAGGTTCTTGTATGCCGACAGTAAAAAGATCGTGACTCCCACTTGACAATAATTACGACGATATAAAAACCAGCCTTCATACAGACGCCTGAAAATTTGCACAACACAACCAAGTACGCTGTTCTTATAACTGCATATTTTGACAATTCTTGGTTTGAGTAGCACCATTAATATTTAATGACATAGGCGAAGACGTCATTACATGCACGGCTCGACGCACGCAGTACCTTGGAAAATTCAACATATACCGTACCGCAGATTTCGTTGGATTGTTGAAATACACTTGCGAAGACAAAGTAAGAATTTAAGCTAGCGGCAAAGATGAAAGACTACTAATACTGGTATGTACAAGAATGCTCTCTTGTTTACGACAGCGAATGTCAAGGGAAGCTTGCCAAGTACAAGCACCCACTGACAAGCGCCGCAATATCACATAAATATTTTGACAGGAAGACTCAAAACCCAGACAATAATTGACATGATTCGCCATACGAGTGCATAGTCTGCGTCACAGACGCAAAAACTGTTACGAAAGTCTAGGAATCTCACGCTAAACATTCGTTTGACAGACATGAAAAATTATTTGTTGGCGCTACGTGTCTGTGCAGTGGTCTGTGCAGACGCCACCCGCCGCGCAGGTATGCGCCGCTCCAGCCACATGACACGAGAGCATTCCTATAACTCGTTGAAACGAGAAATTGTCCAATAGTGATAGGAAAACGCAGTGACTGAGAGGAGCGAAGAATTTAGTTTATTTGTGACAAGACCCTGAAATAGTCAGTCAATTGAAGGGAGAATACTTTATTGATTTTGGCGAAATCATGTCTCGCAATCTTCATGTGTTCTGCTTAGCGCGTAGTGAAAGAAAGATAAATTTAGCAGGCTCTCAAAACTTTCTCCATTCCGCTCGCAAATACTGTGGCAGCATAATAACAAGCACGGCAAAATAACGTACAAACTATTTTGAACGATTTAGGCGTTGAGACTTGAACATTTAGCTACTCATCAAACATGAACGGTGAAACAAGTAATGTGAAGAACAACTCCGAAAAAGAAGTTGGCTGGGTGGTAGCTGAGGCGCCAGGTACCATTCATTACCTACTCTAAATAGTCAGGCACTTCTTAACCTAATGCTCAAAAATATTCCTATCTCTAATTGATACACACCTTTTAGCTCGCATTGACCTTGCGGGAGGGTGGAGTGACACACCGCCAATCACGAACGATCACGGAGGAATTGTGACAAACGTAGCTGTAAAAGTAGACAGAATTGTGAGTAAAGAGAAACATAAGTTGAGGAAGAAATCTAAAAAACCTTGCGTACAACCTACAATGTAGAAGATTGTATGAATGTGTATTACGAATAATCTATGCACACGTGCGTGCCTGAGGCATGTCCAGGAATGTTTTTTGAACGCGCGAGATTTTAGTCTGTTTTAACATTGCATCTACGTACGATTTTACTCCAAGTTTTGTCATGTGAATGTCTTTCGTTTTCTTTAGACGCCGATCCAAGCAAAGATTCGTAAGATAGAAAAGTAAGGAGTTTCATACTAAATAGCTCGCATTTTTTAAAACAAACGCAAACGAACTGACTTTCAAATTGTCACTGATTCAGGTGCGAACTGGTGTTAGTGTTGGGATGTAGAAGCGAAACAACCCTGATCTGTAAAACATTAGATGACTTGAAAGATTATTCAAACCCCCATGCAACAGGTAGAATAAGACTAAAGTGAAAGACTCATACAAAGAAATTGCATTCATGATCGTAACATGCAGATAGCACGGAAACTTTGCAGTAAAATGAATTATACTTCCTAGGTGCTCTGCTCAAAACAGCATTCCTGTGCACAAAGACGGTCTCTCTAAATTCCCCACAAAGTCTGGCAGAACAGCTTAAAGTTAAGTACGGCTGTGGCTTTCAATTGCACGCTTGGTCAAGTCTTCCTCACGGCTCTGGTATGGGTACTAGCAGCATCCTAGCTGGGGTTGTCTGCGCTGCTATATGGAAGATCACGAATCACCACCATGACGATCAAGAGTTACTCCATCTTGTTGTTGAACTGGAACAGATGTTGACAACAGGCGGAGGATGGCAAGACCAGGTCGGGGGGTTATTACCAGGGTTTAAATTGACCACTTCCCCCGCGCAATTACCAATACAAGTGTTCCCCAGAGTACTGGAAGTCAGTGATGATACGTTGAAGAAATTCTCCAGTAATACCTTGCTTATTTATACTGGGAAAACAAGATTGGCGAAGAATCTCTTGCAGGTAAAGTGAAGAAGACAATTTCTCTAGTACCAAGTCTAGTCTTCTGTATCTAATCTTCTTCGCCAACCTCGTTGGTTGACGCTCTGGCGATCATCCTACGCAGTGTTTGTCGAGTAATCATTGTCTTTTGAGGCAATAGTAATTGAAACGGTGCCTTTGCTTTCTGGAGACACCAATAAGACCAGTTTTGGACTAGTAGATTATGTGAATAGTCTAATCCTTCATTTCTACACATCAGTTCCGCCTTAAATTTTGGAATAAGACATCTTAACTTCATGTCCTCTTTTAGAACGTGATCAAACGTTGGCGCGCTGGAACTTCTGAGATCATTGAAAACGTTGACAACCTCACGAGAAATGCTGCAACTTGCGCTCAGGCTTGGCTGCAAGGTATGACACCACAATAAACAGGCCTAGGTGAAGAAAAAGATTGTTACGATTAAAGCATCACGAAATCTTTTCATGTCATTGATATTGTTCAGTCTTGAATTAAGCAGTCCAACTTACATTTATTTCGTTGCCAACAGGAGATTTTGAGAGGGCTGGTCTTTGCTTGAATAAGTACAGAGAACAGAAGAAGATTATGGCTCCAGGTATCTTCTCATCTCTCTGATCATATATCTTGAATTTTCGCACCTTTTGCGGCTTTGAATAATGCGTGAGTTGAATCATGACTACTCCAGAATCAGTTCCGCTGTCTGGCTTAATTAAAAAAGAAAATCACGTTGTCTCTGACGTGATAACAATCTCTGCTGTCCATGTTCATTCCTTTACCATGACAGTTGGTTATAGAGCAAGCACGAGAGACTCTTTCTTCAATTCTTTGCAGACAGCGAACCAGATGAAATACGAGATATCATCGACAACATACAACCATACATACACGGTAAGTAAAACAGTTCCAGTTACCAATGAGTGCTAGAATCATGCATCCGTCTTTCATCGTATTCTGCCATTGGTTTGCATCTTCAAGATTGCAAAACATTGTCTGTTTCACAACATTTCGTTTTTCTCCACTCCAGTTGTTTCAACTGAGCATATACATCGTTTTCTCGTTTTTTCCATACAGCATTACTGTTAGTTTATAGTAGTTCCAACTTTTGATTATCTTCAAGATTGTCAAACTAGTTTGTTCTATTAAAGATAGGCTTTAATACTTCATTCTCTCTCTGATCTAGCTTGGTGTCTAGCTGGTGCTGGTGGGGGTGGATATTTGTTTGTTATGACGAAGCAAGCCAACGTACACGAAAAACTACAAGAAACTCTTCGTAGCATATCCCAGGTACAACTTTAAGTAGACCAAGAATGAACACGTATGTCGCAACGCCCATGCTGCCATGCTGTGCTCGGAATTCGATCTACTTCTACTTTGAATTTATTCGCAAATTATTATAATCTACAAATTAATTTACCTAATCCATGTCATTGTTTTCTATCTTACAGGAGAATAATTTATACACAGTGCATCGGGTCGACGTGGACACTCGAGGCCTCGCCGTTCATGAGACGTAATCGTGCAGTTCATAAATATTTAATTTACTTTACAATAAATACAGTTTCATTTTCAAGCAAATTAGATTACCGTAAGATTTGTGCTCAGGGTCTCTGCGTAAAAATTAAGGACCACTGGGTAAAAAGTAGAGATAAATTGAAGTTGACGAGAGAGAAAAACGAAACTAAAGAAGTTTTCATCAACTTTCATTTTATGTTAATAAATACGGGAACTAATTTGCTTGAAAACAAGTTTCCTATAATGGAGTTTAAATAAAATTTGTGTGAATAATAATAACAATATATTTATTAAAACTCACCAGATTCCTAATGATTCTTTCTCTCATAAGCCAACATTTCTTACCTTAACACGATACCATACGAACCTCATCGGCATTTCATTGTACAAGCGCATGCGTCAATGCATCATCACATGCCAGAGGTTTCAGTTATTATTGTTGTTATTCTGCAGCCAACCACATTCCTTGAAAAACAGCAGAAGTCGTTTTCTTTGTGATTTTCCAACGCAAGGAGGATAGCGAGTTTTCACAGAGTTTCCGCGTCTTCGTAATGAGTGATCCTGAAATTAATCAATAATATCGATCATCATTGCCAGCCTAATATACTACATAATCAATATTATTGATAATGATCTAAAGCTTTACATTCTTAATGAATAATCAAATTATTTCAAAAAGACTTTAAATACAATTTACCTTCAAAACAATGCCTTTAATCGTGAGATAAAATGCTGGCTTTATTTGTAAGGAATTACAAAGCTGAAAACAAGATATCTTTTTCATTAAAACCAAACTCCATGAAAGGTGTGCAAAAGTTATTTCTCAAAAGTGCACACACCTGTTTTTCTGGAACAGACAACAATTCAAACCCCACATAACCGGTTATAAAATCTGAGAAAGTAGCAGTTGGTGAATCTAGAATCATGAAGATTAATCAATTTTGAATTAGAATAATTAAAACTCAATTAGACTAACTTCCCACAAACCTTTTCTCTCAATCTTTTTCTTGTCAACTTTGGCACTATAAAAAACACATTAAAATACAAAACAAGGTGGTTTGGAATGCATGGTAAGAGATCTCAGGTATGTTGATTGAAACTTACTCTTTTTTTGCGCCACTGTTTGTTCTTCTAGGTGAACATGCATCCTGAATGAGACATCAAACATTTGAATACACAACAACATAACTTTGGAGAGGAATTATTGCTAGTTTGTGTACCAATTTTTTACGATTCTCCTTTATTTTCTCCCTTCTCAATTTCAGTTCATCATACTCACGACATCCTGTGAAATTATGAGAAAAAAAAGTTGAAAACACCTCGCACACAGGGACTAAAGTATTCAAGTGTTCTCGCTCACCAGATAACTTTGTAATACCATTCTTTCGATAACGTATTAGGTCTTTGATTTGACATTGAAGTTCTCTTTGTCCTACACCATGAAAACAAGCAAACATTGGACTGGAGTGTAAAACTATAACTCCAGTCACATGTAGAGATCATTCCACATACTAGTATGGTTATTTAAAAATCTTTCCCAGTCTTCAGCTGGTTGAAGACGTCCAAAGACTCTGGCAGAATCTCGAAAATCCCTGGAAAATAATATTGAGGAACATTGTAGTCAAAAATTGAGGAAAAAAACAAATCAAAAACTACTTCCGATTATACCAACCTATCTTCTTTTGTGAGTTTCCGCCGTGATGCTGAAATGTTGAATCTACATTAGTTGCTGCTATTTTTATTCTACAGATAACGACTATAATGCAACTGATCAAATCTTCTCAACTTATTACCTATAATTTTATGTTTGCTTGTGATTAAACCGTGATCCCTGGCAATCCTAAATTTCAAGCAAAAAGCAAGAAACAAAACTTTGAATTTCTGGAGGATTTTGAGGGAAATATAAAAAGTAACACAACAGAGTTTGACGAACATTTTTCTATGCTGTCTTTCCTTCAGCCTCTCCATGTACATGTCCACCAACGTATGTTTCAACGCAGTATCTAAATCATCGTCCTCGGGAGAATTTTGAATGTTGCTTATTAAAGTTTCCGCATCATTATCGTGCTCCTAAAGTTAGAACAAAACAGGACATAACACAGATGAATAATAGCATAGTTTGAAACAAATTGTGTGAAGACTTAAGTGCATGTTACATGGCACAATTTTTATTGCAACTTGCAATGCAATTGTCCTTTTGATGGATGTAAAATTGGCAGATATGAGACTTCATTCAAAAAACATCAGTAGATTCAGCAGAGTGCAATACTGGTGCTAATTAGCATCACTCAAAATTACAATTGCATTGCAAGTTGCAAGAAACGTTGCACCGTGTAACATGGCCTTTAGACACATTGTACTATATGATTCAGGGCGTACGTGAGCCTTGCTTCCATATGGTCATAACTGCCATGTACAAAGAGTCACAATATCTCAACTGCCCATACTTTCCATGTTATTAGCTGTAAATCTCATCAACAACATACAAACTATCACTCAATAACTGCTATGTTCACAATTGGTTTGACACTAGTTCATCATGGCTGTTTACAAATATCATGACTCTATCTTAAAAACAGTTATGACAGCATGAAACCAGGTTTAGACCAAGAGAAAGAATTAGAACAATTGCTTTTACAGCAAGAGCCAGTCACCTTATCAAAATCATCACGGAATGGTAAATATCCAAGATCTTGTTGTTCAGACAGAGTCATCTCTAATACTTCAGCAGGATGAGTCAATGTTGGAGACAGTTCACCTAAACAAAGGAACAGATTTACCCATAAAAAGGCATCTTAGGTCGCTTTTAATTTGAAGATTAACTGCACATGGTGCTTTGGAATGATATAACAAGGATTTTCTAACCTGTCGATGTTGCTGTGTGATCAGTTATTTTACAAATAAATTCTGGAATAGTGGCTAGAAAAATACAACAAGCAGTTCATAATAAAACTTCAAGTGTAACTCAGTGATATCCATTGTACACAGTATTAGAGGATGATAATGCTTTGCATTAAACTCAAAGCTAGAAAACTAGGTGACTTGTTAAGTGATTAATGTTTCAACACCTTGTCCAATATGCCCATCGATATAGTGTTCATTGTAGTGCTCCTGAGTTTCTGCATTGAAGTTAGAAGATAGAAAAGTTCCAACAATATTCTGATGATATTCTAAGATGGATCTAAATATACCTTCCCAAGTTTTCGTCCCAATATGATCTGCAATATCAACCCTAAAAATGTACCATAATAGAGTAAGAATACATGCAAGATTTTAACAGTGGTCAAAAGCCGAAATAATTAGTAATATCGAACCAGTTGCCAAGACCATGTTGTTCAACTGCATCAAGAAGTAACATCTCTTCTTCAGCACACCAATCATTGGTAAACAAAGGAAAAGTGCCATTGTCCTGACAATCAAATATCACGGAAACAGCTATGTTGACAATTGCTTATTTTGACGAGAAATATTGACTTTTGGCAACTTATGGATACGAATAGAATTAGGGCCATAACAACAGAATAACAAAACTAATGGTGGATGTATGACATAATGATGTCCCAAAGTCATTTAAAGCCAATGACAAGGGGGGGGGGATGCAACATTGCACCAGAAAGAGCTTTTGAGGGGACTGAGGAGAGCCCATAAATTTTGTCGTAATATTGATGTAAAATTGTCAGTTATCGTTTTCTATTACTTTCCAATGTATGGGTCATACAACTTACAATTAGCTGATAGTTATGATCCCGCTTATGTTCTCCCATTTCAGCACCAGAAGAGAAGCACTAAAACAATATGTTTTTAGGTTTTTCATTTATTCAACGAGGTAAAAACATGTATATTTCAACTTTGCTTGCTGAGAGAATTTCAAACCTGAACACAAAGATCAAAATCTTGACATTCTGCACATTTCACTCGTAGTATTGTACAATCAGCCTGGCAATAGTTACAGTGATATTGCCCAAATCCACCTCCTAAACACCACAAGAATGCAGAAACACACACAAGATAACAAATTTGATACTACCATGGACAACAAAAAGACAAAATCTGGGCGCAATTCTTCGTAAAACACATTGAAAGATGTCTAAAAAGTTTGAAATTTCACCTGTACTCTGCGCCATCTTGGATTTCTATCTCCCGCGGATTTCACTAGAATTAATTTTCGCGATTTTTAGATATGGAATAAAATACTGGAAAAATTGGTCGGAATCCACACAAACGATCAAATATTAACTTTTATGACAACAATGTATGCAAAATGTATGCAGAATAATGCAGTTTCTGCCAGAGGGTTCTTATTTGTTTCAAAAATCTTTAAAGAGCAGTACTATTCTACCCCCGGCTCTGAGATTTTCTTCAGCATCAAATACCTTCAAAGAAACTTTCTTTACAGAAATTTTGCCAATGATCCCATCTTCACCTCCAACCACCAAAAAATGTTTTGACAATCTAGAAATTTAAAACATGAATTCATTTCAACAAAACTTATTTCTACACTGCACACCACCATACATGGGTTTAAAAGAGCTTCAAATAGGTCATTTTTTCCAGATATTTTTCTCGTCCGACATTTTATATCTACTCGAGATAACTCTGCTCTAATTACTTACTAATTGCCAATTTCCTGCGGAGAAACTTGTGGTCAATGTTTAATAGCACAGTTACAAATGTAAACAAAGCGTTGCTATGGATTTAATGTCAAAGTTTGTAGTTTTACGTTCTAACAAATGCTTTTACGATGACGAGCGCTGCTCTGGCAAGAGCAGGGGGCAGATCAAGACAGCTACAGACGCCAAATACGGCTTTCAGTACTGAGGTAGGGTGATGGGAAATTTTACGATCCCAGTAGTAAACACTATTATCTTTCCTGATCTCTAACACGAAGTGCAGTCTAAGACACTGTTATTTTTAAACTTCCTTTAAAAGGATGGTAGGCACAGTCGCAGAAGTAGTTTTGGGGAAGAAGTTTCGGATAGAGAACAATGGTGGAGGATTACAATGAAGGTTTGTTTCTAGAGGTACGCCTCTCGGTATCTCTGGAGCAGAGAGCACCTCCAGAATGAAGAGCTTCCAGAAACACAAACTTGCATGTGATAACTACACCTTTTCCACAGCAGAGCATCATATAAACATATGTATCTCACTTGACACAGGAGACGCCAAATCCAGGCACGTACAAAGTTCTCGATTTCATAGAGGAACTAAACCAGAAACCACAATCCTACACGTTCAAAGATCAAGGCAGGAAGAAAGATGCAGATCCCTCCAGGAAAGGCACCATGTTGATGCCTGGACTATATAAATACCGAACTTTTGTGGATAATTTACAACAAAAACAATGCTATGCAAGTTTTAAAGGATCAAGAAGATTTTATGGTTCAGGAGTGGCTGGCTTGGTTGACAAAGTAAGATGAATGATTCTTTCAGAGTGATTTAATCTTGATTGATCCAAATTTTGTCAAACTGTTTTCAGGATTTGTTCTTAAGTGATGTAAGTCCAGTGAGTTATGACAAGGGGTATCAGATGAGCACTAAACATGCCTCAAAGTACGTACGTACGAATGTTCTTAACCAAAACCAGTGACTATCTTATACTTCAGCATTTTCATGTTCTTGTAGGTATTCAATATTTAAATCAAAGACAGCGAGATTTCCAACAATTTATTTTAAACCTGTAAGTACCGTGTCTACACAATATGACTCTTTTCAACAATCTCAGCTCACATAACTGATTCTAGAAAGGTGGTCCAGCACCGGGACAGTATGGAACATCAAAAGACTGCTGCCTCCCAACCACTCATGGAATGACATCATCATTCAAATCTAGGACACCACGTTTTCAGAAAGTCCACAGCTTGGTAATTCATCTGTTTCTAGTAATGATCTTGCACTATCTCTGCTGCATTTGAGAGCTCACACTCAAGATTTTTGAAACTTTCTTTCTCCAGAATACACCTGGGCCAGGAAGCTATGCTAAAACTTATCAAACACCAATGCCTGATGCCATCAAACGCATGGGAAGAAACCACGGTTTATTCTTTTGTTGTGGTGAGGATGGAAAATATTGATTCATTAAACTCCTGCTCAAGAAAGTAGAGGACAGGGGATAGGAATATCGTCTCATGAACACTCAAGTTTTCTTTATATTAGGAGCAAAAACCGTTTATAGTTATGCTAAATTATGTACAGTTAACAAATATACCTAGTTGGAAAAAATCTACTGCGCTGACTGGAATAATTTCTTCAATGAAACACTGTTGGTCAAGTTTTGCCTTATGAGTGCATGTTAAAAAGAAATTGTCATTTAATGACATGTACTACTCTACCGTGATTTATTGTCACATGGCGTACTTGGTCATTCTAGACTGAAGCTACCTCCACTTGATTTGCTGAAAATACAAAAATAAATATTTAAGAAACATCACCCAATGAAGCAACTGAAACTAGGCTTACAGAGTTTTGTAGATAGCCTGATATGAGCGCTTGAACAGGATGAGTCCTTTCCAAATGTTTTCTGTATTCCTCCAATTTTTGTTTATCTTTCATACTCACGATTGTCTAAGAAATTCACAAAAATCATTCATGGACCTGCAATACTTGCAAATATTATCTACAATACAACACACAAAATCCTTAGCCTGCAGATTTACCACAATATAAGAAACCGTTGGCTAAGACAATGCTGTCATTGTTTTTGTTGTCTTAACATTGCTAGGTATCAAGATCCTAAACCAAGACAGACCTCAACAGCGACTTTATGACATGCCAGCTTAGTAGCAAGAGTGAGCCTCGTTTCAGTGTTCTCAACTAACGCTAGATACTTGCTGAGAATCTAAAACAAGGAAAATTTCCTTATCACAAAGTTAAAGTTAGGAATAATCATAATAAGAGTCACTGATCCACTCACATCTGATGGTGCATTGCTCTTTTCTAAAATACCAACAACTTTATCAAAACCTAGACTTGATTTCTGTTTGTTTATTCTATACCAATTCTGAAGGGCAAAGTTATATAATCATTCACAATACAGCAGTTGCATGGTAGAACATCATAAGAAATTCGGACATGCCTTGGAAGTGAATAATGTGTCCAAATCAGCCCATTTCTTGAGCTTCGCTCTGGCACTAATCATCGTCCACTCAAACTGCTTGTCTGTCAGCTGGCACAAAACAGTTTTGGTTGTTAACTACAAAGTTTCTCTTTGCAGGTTTAATATTTTGTATCTTAAGTACCTTAAAGTCTTTTTGTAAAGAGGCAGGACCAAGGGTATCCTAACAATGCAAAAACAAGAAGGTCAGAAACAAACATCCATGTTTTGAGCTGAAATGCACTATAGTTCATCAAGTCACATTCAGTACATGTTAAAAGCACTTAGCAAGTTTTTGAAACACTCACATCATCACATCCATAATGATAAAAACAACAATAATGCAATGTCTCAATTAATGGTGATGATGTCACAGATTGACGTGGATGAACTCTCATTATCTGATTTTTGCCTTCAGCTTGTGTTCGATTGTCTTTGATCTGGAATATTGACATGCTATGTTTAATTTCATAGGCAAATCATTATACAGATTCATTGATAGACACATGTAATTTCATTTAACCAGGAATTTTACTAAAAATCTTTTGTATTACGTCTGACGAATGTTTAACCGATAATCACCACAAACCTCAATCTTGACTTGCCGCTTCAGAAGAGTTTGATGTTCATTCAATACTGACACCATGTCTGCCAAATAAGGGGTAGTTTCATAAACACGCTGACAAGTATTGATTGCTTGGATTTGAGAATCAACATTAGCTGACATCACCGCTCGCTTGTACTCCAGCATCTACGTGAATAGTTCAGAATTTCAAGCTGAGCTGTGATTGGCCATAATAATTGTTTGGGCTCGCGTGATTGGTTGAAATCAGTGAATAGGCTGCTATGATTGGTTACAATAAGATGCATTTACCATTGCTTCTTCTTTCCTGTTCAACAGTCTGAAACAAAAAACATTTATAAACTTAGTACGTCTCCACATCACTGTCATCTCATATCAAAATCTATTATTCTAGTGAGTATTACCTGAGTAACTTAATCAGCTCATCATGGTCATAATGAGCTTTCAAAAACGAGACAACATGATTCACAGCAACTGGGTGCTTCCTAATCTCCCTCACAAAAATACCTGAGAAAAATGAAAGTTAAAAAGATATCGAGAAATTATTGACCCAGACTCATGCATGCCTCCACTCCTTACTAGGCTTCACTGTCTTCTTAAGGAACAGCAATACCTAAAATAGTGACAAGAAATAGCAATAAATATCATGTTAATTTTTACAAAATAATCATCTTGAAGAAAGAACCATACTGTAATTAATGCATCTCCATCTCCCAGTTTTACTGCTTCATTCAACAATGATACTTTCTCATCCAGTGATTTGTACAGTTCCAGAACACAAGGCTAAACATAAATATTATTATCTAATTACAAAAAAGTACACATGGCTATATAGCCCTGAGGCTCCAAATAATCACCTGGTTCAACATGAGTTTTCTCACAGTTTCCTCTGCCGGAGGAGTTTTTTTATGTTGTCGACGCAAACTCTGTTAATTAACACACAAGAACAACTTTCACGATTAACCAAACAAAATTCAAATCTTGAAACAGTTACACTACAGACTCACAGTGACAGTTTTTTGAAGATCCTTGATCTCAGCTTGCATTCTGTTTCGCTCAGCAATCGTCATTTCAGATTTTGATTTCTGCACAACTGAGTCAAAAAGATATCAGGAAAATCATTGTTTT
This sequence comes from Phenganax marumi, assembly GCA_025400095.1. NCBI lineage: Eukaryota > Metazoa > Cnidaria > Anthozoa > Malacalcyonacea > Clavulariidae > Phenganax > Phenganax marumi. The sequence goes on along the minus strand of JAODVM010148851.1, from coordinate 17,585 downwards.
ACATCTAAGACATCATATTCGAGCAGTGACTGTGTTTATCAAATTATTTCATACCATTTTCAATTGAAGTACTAGCTTCATAACTCTTAGTTGTTGATGTGGCTCTAGACTCATTGGTTGTTGTTTGAATGACTGTTTCAGAAAATTTTGATGTCTTCATCTTATCCCGCATTTGAAATGGGTGAAAGCTACCAGGCTCCGATGTGGCTAAAAACAAATTGTTATCTCAGAAAAGCTGCAGAAAAAATTTATGCTTTTAAAGCTAAGCTGTGTCGAGAAATATGTATTATTTACTTCGTGTATATGTCTCTGAAGCACTCTGGTCTTTGTCTTGAACTTTGACGGGAACAGGTGGTTTGTCACCTATTAAAATTATCATCAAGTGTTTGCTACATTAGCAGAAAATATTTAGAAAGCATAGCTGTGACAAATGAACAAGGGAACGCTGCAAACACACTACATTTTACCCTGTCCAATGCCAAATGTTTTCTTATTCCAAACAAGACACTTGCCAGTTAATTTGTATCAGATATGAAATATTCTAACCTGTAAAACTGTAAGCACTTCCTCCCCAAGCTCGTCCAAGTTGCTCATTAGGTTCCACTGCAGTTTTTGATGGAAACGAAGAAGCCATTTTTTCAAAGTCTTCGTCATCAGCAAACATTTCAAAATCATCTTCATCATCATCGAAGAAATTCTGTTTCTTGTAAATGCTGTAGTAAACATATACAAGATTCAATTTCCTGTTTGGCATGTCAGAACACCTAACCTCCTAGCAGCACCCTGCTTTGTTTAAAACTATTTTGTCCATTAAACTAGCACTCAAATGAAAGCCCAACTGACAGAGGTACCCAAAACATCAAATACAAACCTTGCCTGGCCTTTGGTAAAGCGGACTGAACCAGAGTTCTACAAAATTGAAAACAGAAAAAAGTATCAAATGTACGTACGTGAATGTCACGGAAAAAAATAAGAAACACCGACAAATTTAATACAGAGTATGAATGAACGCCTACCAGTCCATTTAATGCCATCGCTTCTCTCTATGCCCAAAGCACCCAAAGACAAAGAGTTGGTATGAATTTAATCCTTACTTTGTGTAAATAATCCAAACAAAAACTTTCAAAGTTTCAAGCGCTACAACTTCGTTCCCAGATCTAACTCGATTACTATCAGTCGGCCGAGTGAAATAATGCCCCTGGAAACCACTCATTTTCGTGCCCAGGCTTGCTTTGATCCACGACGGCCTGGGAGTAAGCAAACCTTTTTCTTATGTGGCTTAGAGGCATACCCCCGCAGGCATAAAATGATTGATAAACCAGAACACACTAGTTCTTTTGAGCAGAATTTGGTATCATGACCTCTTCTATGTACATAAGATTTTATATAAGTTGATTTAGATACTAAATATTCCCATGACAACCAGAGAGCTAGCTTGGCTTCTCATCCTCCCTTGCCATTATCTCACTTCCAGTCATCATTCGAGACAGTCATTGATTGGCCAGACTTGTGGCTCATGACAACACAGCCTTTGCATCTCCTCTCGAAACCCTTAAAAATGGTTGGCAGATCTGCTTGCGACAGCTCGCATATTGCCATACACTTTTGATGGTGGACTTCCTGCAACATAACAAATATTTTCTGGCATTTTGAATGCAAAATTTGTGAGAAAACATCATCTTACCAAGAATAAGGTTGCATATTGCTGTCCTGGCAATTTTGATGTTTTGAAATGACCCCAGGAGATGGATTTTGCTGCAAAAAAACTAAAGTTACTCACACAAAAACTACATCGTAATAAGTATACAATGTACTCACGAGTCAGCAACAACAATACGTGTCTTTGTCACATTCTCAATTGTAAATTTTGTTTTTCCTCCTTTACCAGCAATGCGACCAATGGCACGAGAAAGATGGTCTCCTTTCAGTGGTTTTACTGAAAATATAAATTGTGCAATTACAAGTAAAATATAGTAAAAACTAGTGCCCAAAAATTTTTAAAAACCTTCAACTTACCATCAGTAACTTGGAAGGATTCGACAAACAAGTCATCCAATCTGATTAACGCCAGAGCGTCCTAGAAAATATTGAGGTATGGCTAAATTGAAAGTTTTTATCAGTAGAAACACAATATGAAAGGGAATCCAGTTTTCAGAATGCAATGAGATGTTATTTGTGTCACTGGGCTTGTTGTGTGTAAACTTTACAAGTTTCCCAACACAATAGCTCTCACAATTAGCATGGCAGAGATCATCACCAAACTGGATAAATGTATAAAAGTATAGAGGAAAAGGCTCATAGTAGTGTAAAGACGAAACACTCGGGATATAGTGAAAATTTGCAGGGTCTCCAAAGCATGACCTCTGGAATATACCTCGACCTCAAAACCTAATATAAACGCTCGAACAAAGTCCTCGGCTTTCTGAATTGCGCCAAAATCTTTTGTTTCTTTGCATGTCTAAACAGATTCATAAATAATCATCAATGCACGTGGCCTATTCACACCTCATTTTATCACAAAACTTCAGACATACTTTTATTTCAACATTTCTTGAGGTGAGATTAAACCGTATTTGTAAATGTAAATGTTCCACAACTGGTCCAAAGATTTTCATCCAGTTTTCTTTCAGAGGCGTGTAGCGGTTTGGAGGCACTGGGATTTTACGTCTTTCAACCTTGCCGTTCTGTGAAATGCCAACATTTGCTCAATATACTCAATAGATATACACCACGTTATTTATGATTCTATATAGAAACTGAATTCTACATAATACTACAGTTTATGTAGAATTCAGTTTATATTACAAATATTACAATATTTTAATAACTACAAACATCCCCCAAGAACTCTGCTTGACCAACAATAACGCTTCCAGCAATTACAACCCTACACATTCACTTCGGATACAGAACAATATGCACGTGGGATAAATGAAAATCCAGTCATTCATAGTTACCGTCAAACTGTCGCCTGATAATGCTGGAAAACTCGGTCGTTTCACGCTAGTTGAAGTATCCATATCTTCACAAGCATCTTTCTTACGTTTTCTTCGTGTAACTGGACGAAAAACTTCATTGTTTTTCTCACTAGACTCCGATTCTAAACATTCTATATCATTTTTGTCTGCCATCTTGGAGAGCGAGTGATTGCGGTTGCGCAATTTTGAAAGAACGCTGATCGGTGTAAATGAAACTGGATTCATATTTGATCACGAATTTCTGTATACTTTAGATTGTTTATTTATTCCAACTTAAACCTACTTAATTATATCCTAAATCTCATAAATTTTTAATTACATACAATATAAAATTTACAATTTGATTTCAAGGCTATCCATGAAATTCTACAACGTAAAATTCAAAATGCCCAAACACTTAAAACGATTTTTCAACGTCATTCTTGTACAACCATACGTCATCAACAACTCGCTCTTCGCTGTTCACAAAATATTCAAAATGCAGAGCCGAGCGATTGGCGAGCGTCACCCGACCGTATCCGTATGGATCAACGTGACGACGAAATTTGGACCAATCAGGTGGCAGATACGGCGGATTATCAGCTTCTTTACCTGCGGTACCAATCACAATATGGACAATCCCGTCAGAAGTACACGTGTTCTTGTAGACTGCGCATGTGCGCTCGTAGCTATGATAATGCGCCCAGAAGGCGAGGTCGATTTTGTAATGGTACAAGAGATCTTCCAAAAGCACTTGAAATGCCAGTGCAACAACGTAATCGCCTAAAATCAAAGAAAGTATTTTTGGCAGAAGTCATTTCAAGAGAAATGTTGCGCAGTTTTCTACGCGAATACTTCCTCTCTTCTCGAAATCACAGACCTGGTTCAAGCTCGCTGTCATACATGGCACGATGACCTCCTAGAATCACCCATGGTGTTTTCGAACGATCGATATTCTTCAAATCTTGTTCCAACCAATCATATTGCCTTGAGCCGCTGCCTAGATCATGCTCCGTGCTGATCATGATAAAATGCACCATCCCATAATCGTAACTGTACCTGGATATAGAACGTTCAAGAATCCATCAATTAATTATAAAGTGTAACAATTAGAATGGCAATAAATTAGAATTGGAAATAAATCTAAATGAATTAGAACACGCTCTTACCACCAAACATGGTTACCATTGTCAGGCATATGAAAACGATAAAACATAGGGACTCCACACTCTCCATGCGAATCATCATCCATCGTGCCCCACCAAGGATGCCAACCATCCCCCTTCACTCCACTAGGATCCTTGCTAGAATTGTCAATATGGTCTTGTTCATGATTCCCAATCCCCACCATGTATGGCGCGATACTTGAGTACGGCTCAATAAGTGCATGCCACTGTTCCCATATGTACTCCTGGAGAAAATGAAGTTGATGCTACATTTCGTCTAAAATTAGTCCGCGTGCGGTCTCACAGACTTTGCAAACTGGATTCGGAAGTTTGCAGTAAAATCTTACCATTCCCCGAGCATAAGAGATGTCACCATTATGAAATATAAACTCGTATCCATCTTGTACGTCTTTCAGAACGTACTTCGCTGTATTGTGCGCCGCTGGTAGTAAGCCGTGATCACCATACACTATAAACTTGAAGCCCACGTCTGGTCCAGTGAGCGGAGCTGTTTTGAATGATCTTATCGTACTCATGCGCTGAAAGAAAGTTGAACAATTATAACGCTGTTTTTGAGGAATTTTTTACGTGTAAAACATGATGAAAACGAGCTAAAACGAAGTTCACAAGCCATGACCAGTTTTGCGAAGAAATGCCTAAATATGAATGGTTAATGTAGTCTATATAGACTATTAATTATTTGGAAAATGGTAGATAGCTATAATGTCTAAGCGATTGTTTGTAGAGATAGAAGAAAAGTTAGTGAGTCGCATTCTTACTCCAGGAAGACCACATGAATAATAATAAACGGTTGATGGTTTCAGCTCAGTCAGAAGGACATCATGAATAAATCCAGGGTTAATAAATTTCCCTTCCAATGAACAGAAATCATTTGCGCTGTACGTCTGCGATTTTCCCTCAACCTCAGAGCTTAGCGCTGATTTCTCCAGACCAAATTTCACTACTGGCGTCTCGTCTAACAAATACGACAAATTAAAGTAACGTTACTTTTAACTACATTCATCTTATCCGCTAATGAAGAAATCTTTTTAGATATTTGATCGGCAAATTTCCAGCGATGTGGATTCCTATTTTGACATGCAAGTGCAGACGAAAGTCGGCCAGAAATTTGCAACGATAATTTAACCCTTTTTGGGGGTCAACATTCAGTATGTTTGTCTTATCTTACCGGATCCTGAGACCCACATAACTCTCATTTCACTTGGGTTACCAGTCAGAGCTAGATGTACTTGCAATGGCTCCTCAGGACCTCCGTGAAACATCACCAAGTTACTTTTCACCACAAACTCTTGATGATCCTTCGAGACATTTCGGAAATAGCGAAACTCACAATTCACTCTCACGTTGAAGAGTTGCACTGAATACGAACCGCAACCTTTGGCATAGGTTGAGCTCTCGTTCACATTAAAGTAATCAAGATAATCGTTGTCTTTCGAGGTTTCAGGACAGTACAAAGCCAGGAAGTCCCATTGTCCAGTATCTTGAACTCCGTTCCACGAGACATTCACCCTTTGGCCATTAGAAACAATTGCAGGTTTAACATTCACCGTTGCTGTTTCAGAATCTGGCAACAGTGTCGAGCTCTGACGTCTAGTGATACGACGTCTAGTAATGGTGAACCAGTTGGATTTCACTGTGGCATCAACAAAACTTCCATCTTTATTCTTCCTCCCAAAATAAGTTGGTACAAGTTCGTTCTTCTTTCGTTTTACTCCTCCGACTTTTAGTAAGGAAACGGCCAGGCAAAACACTGCTACTGCACTTGTGAATTGCGCCATGCTGTTCTGACAGAGAATGATATTCCCTGCGGTGTCATGACGTGTTTTGGGTTGCTGAACTTTGATAGGTGATTTATTTGTTGCAACATGCTCGCAATGATCAAGTATCACTATGACAAGCTATGCATCAACTTGTCTGGATTATTTATTGAGACTGAAAAAAAATGATATTCATAATTTTCTCTATGATTTTGTTTCATGATTTTCATATGAGAATCATATCACATAAATTGCGATCATGCTGCATTGTATTTATACTCAAAGTCAAACAAACAATCATAAAAGACAAGTTCTTGGAAACAGAGCTGACCAAACAATTGCTTAGTTTTTCATCTCCAGTTTCCACATCTGTTTTGGAATTGCAATAATTGCATTTCAAACTTTCAGCGCATTTTTGACCTCGTTAGCCGCTTTAATACCGCTCTCAAGCGCTCCACTGACTGTTGCACAGTCTCCTTGACCGCGCGTGGCCTCACCCGCAAAATACACGCGTGTAGACACAGGTCTCGCGAGAACGTCTCGTGCACCACGCGCGTGAAGCGAAGGTGAACTATACACTCCACGTACATAAGGATTCGTTGACCAGTGATAATAGACAAAATCAAGCAACGAGTCTGAAGCTGGAGTCTGGGTCTCGGTTGAGCTATTTAACACAAAACATGTTATATAAACAGATTACCTGCAATTCATCTGGGACTGCACACAGGCTAGCACGGAACAATAGTAACCATGAGAAATGCGCTCGTGAATAAAACTAGGCCCAGTCACCTACCCAAACATCTCATTTAAATCTTTCAGCAGAATGACCTTGACTTCTTCACCAGTCATATGAGCCTTCACACATGCATAGTCAGCAGTTTGAAATCCAGTGATAACATGACACTCATGCCCAGTCTCCTCATTCACAACCGTGTACATCCACAACTGGCTGATATTTGATGAGCAGTTGAACACAAGTTTCATTTTCTCAGGCCAAAATCTCTTCTTAAACCAACATACAATTTTAAGTCCAGTGTGCATCTGAAGTCTCTCAATAGCTGATCTCTTATCCTCAGGAAGTGCTGGTTTAAAACGAATGTCTTGGTCTTTCAGGACTGTCAGAGGAACACAAACTATTACAGCTTCACATTCTAGTTTTTCTCCATTCTGATTGGTTACAGTGACCGTAGCAGCTGAGTAGTCAATTTCCTTCGCTTGCCAGTTGAGTTTTATCTTGGCCTTCTTACAACGATTCACATAATATTGCACTAAGCTCTTGTGGGACTTCTTCAACCTAGCAAATGCAATGATACAACATACTTTTGTTTGTCAAAAACAAGTTTTATTTGATATTTCAACACTCAACAGCAAAATCATGCTAAAACAAACCGAAAATTCCCTGGTCCGCACTCCCAACCATTCTGAAAGTCACTATGCTCTTGAGCTCCAAATGTAGCAAGATTTGCTGCTTCTGTTTGACAAAAAATTATGTCAAAAATATGTTGAGATTTAGCACTGATCTCCAGATGTCTGGCAAAGTACTCTGAAGCCGAAATATCTTTTGCATTTTGTTTGTTGCTATAGACAAAGTCTCCCCAAGCAGTGTAAGCTTGCAGAATGTCAGGTTGCGTGCTGTGATAAGGGTACATTTCACCATCAAGATAGATCCATTCTAAGCCATGTTCTGCTTCATAGTCAAATAACTAGAGAAGAGAGAGTTTTTAAGAACAGCCATGTAAACAACCAAACACACACGTAGACAAACAAACAAACATGCAGATGGACAACATACCATTTCCACTTCCCAGTTATTCTCCATAGCCAACTGATAAACTTTAGTTTTACAACCATGAATAATTTCTCCTCCCATGTCAACGGGGGGCCAACCATTACCTTCCAGTTGTTGCACTCGACCCCCTGAAAAAAGTAAAACAATGAGTGGAAGTGCGTTCATCTGTCTGGGACAGTAGTGTTTGCCGGTGAATTCAGCCAGAGAAATAAGCTTCTGATATTGAGCAATCTAAGATCATACCTACATAGCTAGCAGCTTCAACAATCATTACGTCAAACCCAGATTGAACCAGGTTCTCACAAGCTGCAAGCCCAGCTATACCTGCTCCAACCACAACAACACGTTTCATATCTTCTTGCACCACTCTTCCTCGCTTTTTCTAGCTTACAAACTATTTAACATGAAGTTAAAATGACCTTTTAAAAGCCCGCTCTTAGTTGGCGGCCATTTTGAAAATTTGAGATTCGAGTGAAAGAACTGATCTCTATATATATTACCTGGACCAAACGAGTCTTGTGGTCTTGTATATTCGTGGTGGAGGTAGGGTTATGGGGTTGGGGTCGCTTCATCGGTACAATTTTTCTATTTTTTTCATTTCAGAATTGAAGTATATATTGCTTCATCAGGCTCATTTTTAAGTCGAAACATCTTGGATTAAAAAGTGCTATGAATTTTGGGCAAATTTTGATTGAACAAAAACATATTCAAAACCTACTTTCCCCCTCCCCAGAAAGGACCAATGTTTTTCTCAGAACGTCTGTTCCACGTGGTCTGTTCTGTTTCGAAATTTGCGTCGTTGCGTTTTTTTTATATTGTCACCGGTCACATTTCATTTTTGATGTCCGCGCCAGAAAGATCTTTCCTTCCGGAAGAAATATCTCGTAGAAAATGAAAAGAACCGCAAGAACAATTGAGTGATATGCAGACGCACAGTCTAGGAAGTAGCGATGATAATTTTGGATAGATTTAAAGAAGATGGGTAATAAATGTATGAAGAGACATCTGCTGCCTGTAGAAACCTGTGCTACTTGGGTCAGTGTTGCGATATTTTTATAATCCTTGATATCATTTTACTGTGCTTTGACATCGTTGTGTTATCTGTTTGTTTGTGATATTTTATACAACTTAAGATGATATATCTCTCGATTGTTTTAAGTTTTGATGAAAATAAATAATGAATGATTCATAGACCGGTTTCGTGTTGTTTTGTTAAGTGTTTTGTCTCAAATATAAAATTTAAAATATATTCTCTATTGCGCTTTGTAAACAGTTTATGGCGCCGTACTTCTGGATTGAGCGACACCAAAATAACATCAAGATGGCTCTGAAAAATGAACACTCCTTTACACTCATTCATTCATATGCCTAGGCTGAATGATTGCGGGGTAAAGCGTAATTGTTCTATTGTTACTAAATGTACATTGATACATTGTAGGAGAGCAAACCTGCACTAACCCAACCATGCAGAACTAGTATGAAAGCAAGGTTTGGTCATAAACGGCTTGGTAGCACTGCCTCAACCGTTTCGGGTGATGATATCAAGCTAGTTTGGGCAAATAGCAAAGGTATTACCCCTTTCTGATACAGACATGTCCCAAATTGCTGGGGCGCTACCAACGCAAATCACCCTTGAGCAGTCTTAAAAGTAATCTTTTCAATTTCTCTAGATAGCAGTAATTTGTTTGATAAACTGGGTGCAAAGGATATTTTCAAGAGATTTAATACTTTCCTTGAGAAGTGGAAGTATTGGCAAGATGAAGAGAAACTGTGTAAAGAATTGCTAGGTTTTGATCTCGATATGAAACTTGTTGACTCACTTTGTGGCATTCCTTCAGGTAAGATTTTGAAGACAAGACTTGAACAACTTTGTCCAACTCCTAACAATATACTAGATTGGATAAGACCCTTGCACCTTCAAGTTTAAGACAAGTAAGTCTACAAGTCTAGTAGACCTACATCTACTAGCTAGTCTACAAATTCTCCTCTTGAACACAGGAATGCGTGTTGGTCTTGGATGTGGCCGTGCAACCGAAGAATATGACTTTTATCTTGATATCAATCCCATCATTCAGCTGAATGAACTCAATGGCTACTTATCTTCTGCTTTTCAAAAAGCAATTGAGGTTTTCAAATCACTTGCAAAGCAGATGAAGGTCCTTATTGAACAAGGAGAATTGATTTGTCGAGACTTGAGTAAGATTCTTGATCACCTGGAAGGAACTGCGTCAAAAAACTTGCCAGCTGAAATGGGACAGTTTGGAAACGTTGAGCAACAGTTGGACAACCCAGATCAACTAACAGAAGCGTTGATACTTGTTAAAAGTGCTGTGCAGACGCTGAAATCGCATGGTTGTACGATTACAAACTATATCTTGCAACAAGGACACAATGTTGACATTGTTGTGTTAAATAAACAATCTTCAAACCCAACTTTAGTGATTTTTCCAAAGAACAAAATCTCCAAAGTGAAGGTACAAGAAATGGACAAACAAACGATTGCCGAATTGAAGCGGGGGGAAGATGATGAGAAATATATTGAGATTTCTCTGAAATAATCTGAGAGAAGTGGGAAAACATGCAGGGGAGTGGGTGGAGAAAAGGGGTTGTTTGTGAGGGGTGAGCGATGTATATACCTTAGAAGAGTATTTTACTCTAGTAATTTACTTGCATGCAGTCAATGTGCATTAACCTTTATGGTTGAAAGAGCTTATACCTGGTAATGTAGGGACTAGCAGTCTGTTGTACTAGTACACAGATCGTATGAAATTCAGGGGGGCTGGGCCTCTGCTGCCTGCAAGCAGGATGTTTCTACCCTGAATACTCAAGGTTTAGCTTAACACTGTCACTTTGACAGCATAGTTGCTAGCATTTGTGGTTGTAATCTTATTATGAAATATAAGGATTTTTAAAATTAATTTTTACATGCATGTGATTTGACTTATTAAGACTTGTCTTCAACCATTTCCTCTTTGGATAATCCATACCTTAATCCTCATTACACACGCGCCGTAAATAAGACTTTAATACCAACAAGTGGAAGAAGCTGATTTTTTGACAGTTTGCATGTGACCTAGTGTAACATTCTGCACAATCCATATCATATCCTTACAGGCCAAAGTGCAGGTTAAAATTGTACACTGCCACACACTGCGCAGCGGGATGTCGTACCAACTGTTGCGTAATTAAAAGAATACTTGTTTGTTTGTATAAAACGCATAGTAAATACGTCGCAATTTATTCACGGAAACAACATTGGAATGCAACACAATGACGACGAGTCTTGGTAAGAAGTCGCTCTTTCTTGTATTGTATATCGTGAATTTCGCAGCTCTCGCTAGAACATTGCCCCCAGTTAAGAGACCTGAAGTTGCAAGGAGCAGAGCTCCAAAGTGGTTCAAATATGAGACGGTGCTCAGTGAAGTTGATGAAGAAGTACCAACATTTTTCCGCAGAAGAAATAAAGATGGAGAACTAATTAATGCTCTTGAGAGAAATGCTTGGTTTCAACTACACTGTCACACTAAACGCTCAGGTACATATATAACGTATGAACGTTGGGAAATTGCGCGAATTAATGTTTCAAATTAGACGTTCGGAAGGTGTTTCAAATTATCTTACGTAAGTTAACTAACGAGTACACGGTTATGCATCTCTCAAATGATCCACAAGAAAAATGTTTCAAATGACGCGAAGCAAAGTTATTCATTTCTTCCAGGTGTGTCCGTAGAGGAGAAAGCGTCTCTGGAAGTTTCACCTTCTCTTGTAAACAACTCAGAGTATGTTAGTGTTACTTGGAAAGGAGTGGAAAATGCCACAGCCTCGGACATTATTGCTCTATATTGCCCTGAGAGCTCGCATGATAACGAATATATTGATTATTTCACAGCGGATGTTTCTTCAACGTACAGCCAAGGTCACGGAGAACATTCCGTGCAAATGACAAACTTTCGTACGAACTGTGTTTTTCGTTATTTTCGATATATCTCAAAAACGAAACAAGAATTTGTGGTGAAAAGTAACTTGGTGATGTTTCACGGAGGTCCTGAGGAGCCATTGCAAGTACATCTAGCTCTGACTGGTAACCCAAGTGAAATGAGAGTTATGTGGGTCTCAGGATCCGGTAATTCTAAACCTCTTCATCAATTGTAAAATATTGATCCTGGACGAGTGCTCTCTGATTTCTTGAAAGAAAATTAAAGTTTTGCTTCTACATTTCAGATAAGATGCCTTTAGTGATGTTTCACAAAGAGGAATCAGTACCGACTACAGTAGTTTACGGACGGACTCGAACGTACAAGGCCACTGACCTGTGCTTTCTAAATGGAGTGTTCATTGATCCAGGCAAGATCCATGATGTCCTGCTGGTTGATTTAGAGCCGTCCACTACATACTACTATTCATGTGGGGATGGGAAAGTAGGTCAATCCTGTTTTCCTTTAACTTAAAATCAAACTCCTAATACCTCACCTTTTTTTTCATTTAGCTCATGAGCAAGGAACGTTCTTTTAAAACTGCCCCAGCAGAGGGTTCAGAAACGCCTTTCAAGTTTATAGTGTACGGAGACATGGGCTTATCTGACGCAGCTCACGCCACCGCCAAGTATGCTTTGAAAGACGTTGAGGATGGCTATGAGTTCATATTACATCATGGTGACATCTCGTACGCCAGGGGATATGTATGTACATCACTGGACACAGATACGCATTAGAGAGCTATGAACGGCAATGACAGTGTAAATGAAATATTCTTATGATATTTCAGGCGTATATCTGGGACCAATGGCATGCCCTCATTGAACCATACTCCAGTATCGTACCATATATGGTTGGTATTGGTAACCACGAGCAAGACCACCTCGATTTCTCTGGCAAAGACCTCAGTGGTATCACTGGTAATGGCTGGCATCCTTGGTGGGGTAACTATGGCGACGACTCAAACGGCGAATGCGGAGTTCCTATGTACTACCGTTTTCATATGCCTGATAATGGAAACCATCTCTGGTGGTAAGATTTTGAAACATGGAAGTGTTCTAATTGAAAACATGTGAATGACATATACTAGAATAACTAAAGTGAACAGGTAGATATTCCCATTCAGAGATTTGGTAGAAGTTTTGTGAATATTCTAGGTATAGTTTCGACTATGGTGTGGTTCACTTTATAATGATGAGCACAGAGCATGATATGGGTAACACTTCCAGACAATACGCTTGGTTAGAACAAGATCTTAAGAATGTCAACCGTAAAAAAACACCCTGGGTGATTCTTGCTGGACATAGACCAATGTACACCAGTGAACTGCCGTTGGGTAAGCTTTACCTTTAGCAAGCTCAAACTCTCAAGGGTAGTGAGAGTGGAAATAAAATTCTTGCAGAAGCTTTTGTGATTTGACTATGATAAATTGAATCTAAGAGTATATTTCTTTCAGAGGATCTTTTTGTATCATGGGGAATCCAACATTTATTTGAAGATCTTCTTATTAAGTACCGCGTTGACTTGGCATTGTGGGCTCACTTCCATAGTTATGAACGCACATGCGCAGTCTACAGGAAGCGATGTGTGCCGAATGGGATAGTACATATCACAGTGGGAACTGCAGGGAAGTCTAGGTCCACAGAGATGTATGCTCCCGAGAACTGGTCCTTGTTTCATCACAATGAAAATCCGTACGGTTACGGTCGTGTCACGGTCGCCAACCGCTCGGCAATACATTGGGAGTACTTCGTGAATAGCGAAGACAAAGTCGTCGACGATGTTTGGCTCACAAAGACGGTCAGCGAGCCTTCTTTCGATCAGGTTCATGTAGCCTAGTGCCATTTTAACTGCTAGCCTGCACATTTACCGCATAGCATAGTAACGTTTTCCTCTTAAAAATCTATCCGTAATTGTTTCGGAATGAACTGGATAAAATCTTTTAGCAAAACTTTCGTGGGGTATTTTCTACAAATGATAAAACAACGAACATATTCTAGCTTCATGACAAGACAGAGTGTAGGAAACATTCCAGGGAAGACTTAGCTAAGATAAAAGATCAAAAGATTGTCAGATAAATGTAAAGGGGTATTCTGTGTCGTCTAGAGATTAGCAGAGGTGAACTAGATTAGATACGAGACTATAAGCTATGTAAACTGTATAGTCTAGTTTTGCTGTCAGTGTGATAAACATGCTTGAGGTACGCGTAATTATTTGCACACTTCAATAACGCTTCAGCACTGTATAAACGTACAGTACGGAGATTCACCAAAAAAGCAGGTGTACCAGAGTTTCCGAGTGACAACACCAGAGAAGAGTGTGTACGCAGAAAACATTCTTAACAGTTCAGACAGTCATTGCAAGTGTTGTAATGGAGTCATCTAATATGAAGATTGAATATAAAGAAATTCCAGCTTTCGAAGAGATCAGAACGAAACTCGTTCCGCTGGTGAAGACAGATGCTTGGCTCAAATCAACGAAAGATGAGAACACAAGTGGAACAAATAGTGTGTTTTATCAACCATTGAACAACATACGCCGTATTGACTTTGGTTTTACTGTGGCCATATCAGACAAGGATGAATATCTGTATGTTTTAAACAGCTACCTTGCTGAATGGCATATCTCTGTTCCAACATTGGTTCAAATCGCTCAGGATAACTTACGGAAACAACTTACAAAAGAAAGCTGGCAAACCAGTCAAACTGGAATTCGGTTTCTTCATGATCCGTTGGCCGCTTCTGTTATCTTGTTGCCAGATGTTATTGAAAGTCTGGGTGTCCTAGAGGGTGACCCTGCGGCGTGCGTCCCTGCAGGTGACCTGTGCATGGTAGGCTCCACACAGAATGTCACTCAACTGTGTGTAATGAGTGAAATAGCGCTAAAGCTTGAAAAGAAGCGAGACTTTCTTTCAATACAACCACTGCGTATGCTCAACAAGGAATGGAAGATTTACGAGGCAAATAAATCGAACGACGAGCATCCATTTCCGAGGTCTGGAGACGAGGTTAAGATGCTGAAGAGAGCTTTGAAAATGCAGGGCAAGATTTGAAATGTATTCATGTCATATTATAATTTCCTATCACAAATGTAAACATATACGAACTGATAATCAAATGCTTTCCATTCCACGAACGTCAAAGAATGTAGCGAATTAGTTGATTTTGTGATTACAGAAACAGCCGAGTAAGCTGTGTATTCAGAGTGAAATGTAATGCAGATGTAAACATGTCGTGTTTAGACGGGAGGATGTTGGTATAAAAACAAATTTACAAACGTCTCGTCTATCATTTGTGGTAGGGAATCACTCCAGCTATTTAGTTCAGTCAGGAGTGTACTTACCTCACCATCCATCAAGTTCACTTCACCTTCAACCTTTCCTCCTGTTCTTGTTCATTTCAACGTGATTTCATCTTTTGTTCATTTCATTTTTTTTTCTTTTAGTTTCTCGCGTTTCACTTTCATCCACTTCAACTTTGGCCTCAGTCTCTTCAATTTTACGCGGTCGTTTCTCTTCCTTGCTCGGCGACTCATCGGCTTGTGCTCGTTTCAGTGATCGGAGACTCTTCGTAGTTGACTCGGGAACATCTTCGGTAGGTCGTTCTGACGATGTTTCCACCTTGACTTCAGACGAGGTCGTTTCCTCACTTTCTTCTACGAGATCTTTCTTACCAGTAACTTCAATTTTAGTCTCTTCTTCTTTCGTTTCGCTCGCAGCTTCTTTCTGGTTTTCTGCATCATTCTCTTTCCCGTTATCTTTTTCATTTTCTTTCCCATTTTCTTTCGCGGCTGGTTTTGTTTCTTCGTGTTTCACGTCTTTCTCCAAGATTTGGATCAGAGAACGAGGGATGAGAGCGCGCTGAGAATAATGAAAATAGACTTTGAATAAGCCCTGTTACAGAATATCAGTGAAACTGGCAGTATAACAACTGTGGTAGTAACTTAAAGAGAAGCGGCATTAAAATATAGTAATAATATTGAAGAGCAGTCACCTGGTGCGGAGTGAATTGTTCCACATGAGTTCGAAGAAGATCTTTCAACTCTGGGCAAAGCTAAAATGAATAATTAACACTTCACTTTGAGAACCATAACAAAGCAGTACAGAGTCAGTTTAACTCCTGGCCTTTCTTTACAACAAGTTACGTGAACCAATCGTTCGAAAGAGCCATGGCAAAATACACAGTCTACAATGAATGACGCAAGCAACATTTTGCATTTTTCTAAACGTGTATTCGCCTCACCTCAAATACACTCTCAAGCTGTCGTGCAGGTAACTGCAGCAATATTGGGTAAGACTGGGGTTTGGTCATCTGACAACACTTCACAAAACCTTGCCAAACTTTCGGCTGCTTCCATACCTAGAAATTAGAAAAGACTGCAGTCACGATACGTCAGTACTTCACTGGTAGAAACTCGTGCCTAAGTGTACGCTTTTGGCCTGGGGACGAATTCAATATGGCGGCTATGACGTCATCTGTACCTGTTTGCGGATGAGTTTTGAAAGAATGTTCATTGCAAAATTAACGAGACGAGGACAAACACTCAGCGACTGAATTACCTGAAACAATGAGATTTTTCTCAAAATATATCATTAATACATAATTACACTCTGCTACAAACGTCCAAGGAAAGGATTCTGGCATTTCACAGGTATAAAAGTGACATGTTGACGTACCGTTCTCATAAACAAAGTTGGCAAAGGAGTTTTGTCCATTAATTGTTGCAAAACAACAGCCAGCACTTCCTGGGTATAAATTGTCTTCTCCGCAAAACACAAACCAACAGCTAAGACAGAAAAAAACGTTTGAGTTACAAAATGATAAACTTCGAGGTTTCGAGCAAAGTTCCTTCGTATCGTAGGAGGTTGAAAAGTAAGCATGATTCGAAGTAAAATATTTCCCTCTAAAATCTTAAGGCATTTCCTATCACCTTTTATAATAGACTTCATATCAGCCTTGTCTTCTATGCTGTGTAAAGTAATGAGCAATTCCGAAGGAGTTAAAGGACTGGCACTAGATATTGTAGATTCACCTATAAAATTTCATGTTCGTTTGATACAATGATAAACAATTAATTTAAAACTACAATTACTGTCTAGGATAAGAATAAAATTAAACATTAATACAACCACTATAGAAAAGGTCCTTACCATGAAAACAGCCCAGCAAGCGATTAAAAACTTCCTTGACAACATTTGGCGATTGTTTCACCAATTTTGGAAGAACCTCAATCACTTCCTTCTTCCCCAAACCCGTTAACACTGGAATGAGAATCCTTACATCTGATGCACGCTTGTGATACAAGTCTTTGACACGCCTTACCAACTGCGCCGACGGTGATGCTGGAAAAACGAAAGATTATTAATTGAAGATTGAAAGAGATTAAAATTCTGTTGTGTTACGAGGTCTCTACCTTTCTCAGTGATAATATGCAGAATTCTTGTTATCAAAGTCTCTGCTCCACTTGGACAAGTTTCAACGAGCTTCAGCAGTTCTTCCGAATTCATTCCAATTGAACGGACTGGGTGCTCTAGATGTCGTAATATGGTTCTCTTGACCAGCGGTAAGGCTTCAGTATACAACGATGCGAGCCTGTGCAATGTAATATAATATAAGCTAACTGTACACTACAGAAAGAAATGATATAAAATACTCACTCATGAAGGAGTTTGTGATTTAGAGGAAGTAAGGCCAGGTAAAGATATAGACAAAGTTTGATTGAATCATCTGTCCACTCATTGAGTGCTAGGGATATAAAAATATACATGATTATGAAAAAAAAGCTGAAGAGAATGTCTAGGCAGGTTTTCTAAAGGCCCATCTAGACTATGCGATTTTTGCTTAAGATTGTTGCATGCAACTTGCTGACGCCATCCCTGCGACTTTGTGCCGTCTATCTAGACGGCACAATTTCATTTTCTT